>VONZ01001614.1:0-118120 GCA_012976165.1 Labeo catla | reverse complement strand
GCTTCTGAGGCAGCATAACAGTTTAATGATCTACAACAAAATAGAATGAGTTTTGATGATAACTAAAATATTTAGATACTATAATATTGATTTCTCGCTAGAAATAACATCAAAAGTGCAAAAACTTACATTTAAAAAAAATAAAAAATATACATTTACACACAAACTGACCATTGAACACAACTTTCAGACACCATCTTTATTTTTTTTTAGCTCAACCGTCACGGAATGGAACGCACAGAATTGTGGGATATCTAAGGCAGCGAAGGATACATCTATGCTGCATTCAAAATTCAATCAGAGGAAGGTACCTCCGGAGACAGGAAGTGAAATCAAATTTGTATTCGGACGTGCTTCGATGCCTTCCTGCCTTGGAATGCTGCCTCCGAAGGCAGCATTTTAGAGCTTTCGGACACAGCCTATGACAATGCAGGACTGTCAGGCATTGGCTGTGGGCGGGGCCTAAACAATGTGACGTCACACTGCTTTGAGAATCCAAACTGCCTGTCTAGCAAGACTGATTTGGTTTAATGGGGATTAAAAGATAAGGAGTGGGTGGATTTTTGTCATTTTAGGTTGGTTATGTTCACACACTGCCAACACACAATTATGTCCAAACACCACATAAAAGTTTGCATAATAAGTGCCCTTTAATATTGACTAATTGAATAATTGCCTATTACTTACATATTCAATGTACTTTATAGTTCATAAAATCAAGCAAAGCTGGCAGGATCTGCGAAATTAGGCGCTGCTGATTCTGCTACTGTACTGTTAAAATCTGCTTGGAACAACTTTGCAGATAGCACATTGGTCCTGAGTTTAATCAAATGCTGTTTGCTGAAAGTTAACCAGACCAGTGCAGGAAATAGACCAAAACTCAGCCACAAGTAATCCTAAATAATAGAGGGTTTTTGCACTTACATCACAGTTTGGTCAGATACCTGGATGCACGTCCATATTGGAGATACTCGGATGTAAACAACAGCTTAGATTGCACGGTTAATATACTACTGAATACATTGTTCTGATATGTCTAAACCGCGGAAAAACGTGTGGAAGCTGCTAAATCATATAAGGACTTAGTAAGCAGAAAAGGGCACAATAGTTTGACAAACTAAAGTTAAAAGGCGGTAAAGATACATAGGAGCAGTATTAATTAAGACATTAGCTTAATATTTCACCTACCTTACCGGAAATTATTAGAACAAACACGAATGTGATTCTTGCCCTGGAAATCCTGGTTCATGGTGGATCCGGAAAGGAGGCAAGTGAGAGAACGAGCAAGAGGAGTTGAGCGAGAGAGAGACACATGTACTGATATAGTAAGCATGAACGTAGCCAGATATGAGTTCACCATACGAGTTTCTGCATGCATAATTCAGTTTAGAAAGTTTGCAAAAATGTTTAGCGTCCGTGTATGAAAATGATCGCTGCGAAACGCTGTGGCGGAGTGAACGAGTCTCGAAGGCGCGGGCGCTGCCTCCGCTGTGTTGCCAGATCCAGCAAATATAATCGTTTTGGACTTGTCTTTTCCACTTAATTTGACAATTTAGAAAGTTAATAAAGTGGTAAGTTCCTTTTTTTTTTTATCTTATTTTCAAAATATTTAAATTAATTTCGGTTAATTTATTTTTCGGTTTTCATTTGTTTTTATAGCAATATCTGGCAACACTGCATCGCCAGCACTTAAACTGACAGCAATCAAAAAAGCACATGGACAAATTATTGCATTGAACAGATGTGTAGAAATATGCAAACACTATAAAAGCTATTTCATTCGGTATAGTCGTTAAATTTTCACAAAGTCATAAAAACATAAAACAGTACCTAAGTAATAAATGTTTGTATGTGTGTACTGTAAATTATTCAAATACGCGTTGAAAAATGTTCTATTTTTTATGGGGAGGTTAGTACTACCTCCCTGAAATTAGTTTTTCCAGGGTGGGCTGTCTGCAGCGGACACAGCCAAAGACATGCAACGTCTGTATTGAGGGTAAATTTGTTGAAATGAATAAAATGATTAGGCCTATATTTTGTAATGTACAATAAAACTATAAGTTACATATAGAAAATATTATATTATTGTATAATTACCATAAAATATATAATGATTCAGTTTACATAAATTACTTTATTACTTTAATAAATTGAATAAAAACAGAAAAAAAGCTATTTATTTAATTTATTTTTTAACATTAAAACTTACTGACCTCTAGATTTTGAAGGGTAACGTACATTTATGTATACACTAATCAGATAATAATATACTTACTAAACACTAAAAATAAAAGTTTCCAAAAAAATTAAAATATAGGCTACAATCTTTTTTTTTTTTTCTTTTTTTTTTTTACAAAATTTCATAATAATTACTGAAAATACATTGATATATACAAATACAGAAAAAGCATATTTACATGCACTCAAACATTTAAATATAATTTCTGTAATAACAAATTGTAGGCCTTCTCAGATATGTGCTCCAAACGTGTCCAGAATTAAATCCACAATCAGCTGACTATTATAAGTGATGAACAGTACCATCTAGCACTTTTCAAAACATAACACTGATCAAAACTCCAAAAACCTCAATCATGAAAGCATTATTGTGATCTGGTTCACTTTATGTCAGTTCTCCCTCTGGCCACAAGGAAGCACTACATTCACTTGTTACTAGCAAAGCTACCTCTGGTCACACTGGTACCCATTTATTTAAAGTTGCTCTCAAGTCCAAACAGGTCCTTCATCACGCCGTCCTACACATATACAATACCATGGTAGGTTTCATTTGAACATTAGGGGGACACATTACTCACTGCTGACCTTGACAGTGGCTATTATTTTGTTTATGTTTCAGGGTAAACATTCTGTAAATGTGTCATGTTACCCATTCATAAGAGCTTCACTAATCCACATCTGTCAATCCACTGCATCTGTTTCCATTTACTCTGAAAACCATAAATCAGCTTATACTCTCTTCTGAGAAATATTGCAATATTTACCATACTAGCTGTATTTTAATATTGGGATTACCAAGTTATATTATAGATTAAATGAGATGAGCAAGTCATGATGCTTAACCTTCACTTTATATTTAACACGTAATTAATTATTTAAACAATGTATATGCCAAAGGAGAGGAAAATAAGAGGCTGTGAGCTCTTGTAGGCCAGCAGCTCATAGTAAAATCAGATAATTGACCTTGAAGGCTGTTTTCTGTCTTAATTTGAGGATTAAAATTAAAATAAAAATATGAACTGTTGTAAAACTACAACACTATCTCTGTGATTTTAAAATAACACTGGATTGTATTCATTATCTCCAAAAAGGAGCATTTTGTAGCCATGGGTTCTAATGGGCTCCAAATTCTAATGGGTTTTTTAATTAGAATTAATGAACATAACACACAGTCCTACCTCATGTTTTTTTTTAAGGAAAACATTTCAGGATTTTTCTCCATATAAGTGACTGATACGGTGCCCCGATTTTGAACTTCCAAAATGCAGTTTAAATGCGGCTTCAAACGATCCCAAATGTGATTGTAAACGAGTCCAGCCGAGAAAGAAGGGTCTTACCTAGCATAACGGTTATTCGGTTATTTTCATAAAAATAATACAATTTATATACTTTTTAATATCAAACACTCGTCTTGTCTTACTCTGCCTGGACTGTTTTTTTTTTTTTTTTCCCAGTTCATGACAGTTAGGGTATGTCGAAAAACACTCATCTCATGTTCTCCCTCAACTTCAAAATCACCCTGTATCACTGTTTTACCATTTTTGTTTGATCTTCTTCGCATGTTCACTTTGCAAACACTGGGTTGGTACTTCTGCAGTTTTGTAGGATGATTTTTAAATGATTTGTGAAGTTGAGGGAGAAAATATGATCAGAGTTTTTTGACATACCCTAACTGTCTTGAGCCAGAATACACTGAGTTAAAGGAGAGCTAGACGAGCGTTTGAGAATAAAAAGAATATAAATTGTATTATTTTTATGAAAATAACCGATTGATTCGCTAGATAAGACCCTGCTTCCTTGGCTGGGATTGTTTACAACTGCATTTTGTGATCGTTTAAAGCCACATTTAAACTGCCTTTTAAAAGTTCAAACTCAGGGCACCATATCAGTCCATTATATGGAGACAAAAGCAGAAATGTTTTCCTCAAAAAACATAATTTCTTCACGACTGAAGAAAGAAAGACATGAACATCTTGGATGACAAGGGGGTGAGTACATTATATGTGAATCTTTGTTTTGGAAGTGGACTTCTTTAAGGTTGAGCTGTAATTCACTGCTTGTGACAGTGTAGACTTTCCTACCTGGCAACACATCATTATAAAAGATGATAGTCATTCTGGAGTCACTCTATCAGTTAGATCAGAAGGGCAAACTAATGCTTGAATGAGCTGTTATTGAGGCATGTAGATAAACTGTGCTCTGTTGAGGAAACATTATGCCAACTATAAGATTAATTTAAGAGAATGTTCCGAATGAAATCAGATTTATTGTATTGCACAAATGATGTTATGGTTGAACTACAGATATTATTTGAAATATTACAATAACGCATGGTTCTTCCATTGAGGTGTCATCTGCTATTTCTTCTTGCCTGGTTTGGGAGCTTTGTCAAGACCAAGTACATATTTCCGTGGGATCTTATACCGATCTGTAATGAAGAAAAGTGCACTCACATACAAGCAAAAGATTGCAGGCAGAGATATAGGCAGTCATATAGTGCTGGACTATACGGTACCTAGCAGCAGTTTGCCAACTTGTTGAACCTGGTTTCCCTGGATCTGCACGAGGACTCGGTTTTTGGCTCCTGGGCATTCCTGAAGACCACAGCTGGCCTGAACCTGATGCTGCAGAGTGTCTGCTACCACAGCTGGATCCAAACCAAACGCCTCCAGATTCTTAATTATTGTAACCTTAATAAATGACACAATGAGTGTGACAAAAATGTGTTTCACATTAGACACAAAAGGCAGTCTGTCTCTAATAAAAAATAATTTTGGTGTTTTCACATTAAAAAAAGCTATGACGGTCACTATAGTTTTCAAAAGGAGATTTAACATGACAAAACAACAGGCAAACTTTTTTTAAAATTGGGGGTCTACATTGATAGTAATAATAAATGTTTTTTGAGCAGTATTAATATTAAGCATATTAGAATAATTCCTGAAGTATCATTTGACACTGAATACTGGAGTAATGATGCTAAAAATTCAGCTTTGCATCACAGGAATAAATTACATTTTAAAACATATTTAAAAAGAAAACCGCTCTTTAAATTTTAATATTTCATAACATTACTGCTTTTACTGTAATTTTGATTAAATAAATGCAGCCTCAGTGAGCAGAAGAGACTTCATTCAAAAACATTAAACAAAAAAATGATCAAGATAAAAAGTGTGACCTTTTCTGATTATTAGATGTTAATAGAACGTGCACAATTAATGTGATGAACTACACCTGTAATTCCTCTGACAGGACACCTGTGTGAACTTAAGGAGAAGTGACTTCATACATCTACTAATAATCATCTTGAAACCAGTAGATTAAAAGTCAATATTGCTCAGAAAAGTCAAATTCTGGACTTTATTTAATATTGAATTATATAATAAATTCTATTCATAGATTTGTGGCTTAAGCATCCAAATACTTATTGGGGCCACTATATATAGTCATGGCCTTATGTTGGTTTCATACCTTTTTATTGGAGCCCCTGGAGGCGACAGTAATGTCTATCGGCTCCATTTGTCCTTTCTTTACCACAGGAGGCTGACCTGGAAACAGCACCTCATGGCATGCTTGCATTCTGATTAGAGTCCTGAAGACAGAGAAACACTGTTCACATGGGTTCAGATCAATCCGTATACAGTAGTCACCATTTGAAGTGGATCAAAACCTTTAATCAAAGTTGTTCTAAAACAAAAACAATACCCATTCTTGTCATATATATATATATACATATATATACACATGCCCCCATTTTTCATGAGCTGAACTCAAAGATCTAAGACTTTTTCTATGTACACAAAAGGCCTGTTTCTCTTAAATATTGTTCACAAATCTGTCTAAATCTGTGTTAATGAGCACTTCTCCTTTGCCGAGATAATCAATCCACCTCACATATCAAGATGCTGATTAGACAGCATGATTATTGCACAGGTGTGCCTTAGGCTGGCCACAATATAAGGCCACTCTAAAATGTGCAGGTAGGGGGTCCGAAAACCAGTCAGTATCTGGAATGACCACCATTTGCCTCACGCAGTGCAACACATCTCCTTGACATAGAGCTGATCAGGTTGTTGATTGTGGCCTGTGGAATGTTGGTCCACTCTTCAATGGCTGTGCGAAGTTGCTGGATATTGGCAGGAACTGGAACACGCTGACGTATACACCGATCCAGAGCATCCCAAACATGCTCAAAGGGTGACATGTCTGGTGAGTATGCTGGCCATGCAAGAATGATGGTCGTTGATGAATGGCACAACGATGGGCCTCAGGATCTCGTCACGGTATCTCTGTGCATTCAAAATGCCATCAATAAAATGCACATGTGTTCGTTGTCCATAACATACGCCTGCCCATACCATAACCCCACCACCACCAAGGGCAACTCGATCCACAACGTTGACATCAGCAAACCGCTCACCCACACAATGCCATACACGCTGTCTGCCATCTGCCCTGTACAGTAAAAACCGGGACTCATTCGTGAAAAGAACACCTATCCACAGTGCCAGACGCCATCGAATATGAGCATTTGCCCACTCAAATCGGTTACAACGACTAACTGCAGTCAGGTCGAGACCCCGATGAGGACGACGAGCATGAAGATGAGCTTCCCTGAGACGGTTTCTGACAGTTTGTGCATAAATTCTTTGGTTATGCAAACCGATTGTTGCAGCAGCTGTCCGGGTTGCTGGTCTCAGATGATCTTGGAGGTGAAGATGCTGGATGTGAAGGTCCTGGGCTGATGTGGTTACACGTGGTCTGCAGTTGTGAGGCCGGTTGGATGTACTGCCAAATTCTGTGAAAAGCCTTTGAAAACCGCTTATGGTAGAGAAATTAACATTCAATTCACGGGCAACAGCTCTGCTGGACATTCCTGCAGTCAGCATGCCAATTGCACACTCCCTCAAACTTGCAACATCTGTGGCATTGTGCTGTGTGATAAAACTGCACATTTTAGAGTGGCCCTTTATTGTGGCCAGCCTAAGGCACACCTGTGCAATAATCATGCTGTCTAATCAGCATCCTGATATGCCACAGCTGTGAGGTGGATGGATTATCTCAGCAAAGGAGAAGTGCTCACTAACACAGATTTAGACAGATTTGTGAACAATATTTGAGAGAAATAGGCCTTTTGTGTACATAGGCAAAAAGTCTTAGATCTTTGTCAGTATATATGTAGTAGTCAACATTTAAAGTGGATCGAAAAAGTTCATCAAAGTTATCCTAAGACCAGAACGGGTATTGATCCACTTCAGATGTTGACTACTATATATACACTGACAAAGATCTAAGACTTTTTGTATACATGATAAAATTAGAAGAAAAACACACAAGCAGCCATCAACATTCTATCAAAAAATGTAAAAAGCTAGTTACTTAATTTCTAAACCGTATGTTATGAATTACACACACAGTTGGATCGTAGACTGACAATATAAGCAGTTGCCAGTTAAACACAACTAAGGAACTGATATTATTTTCAGAGGCTTAATACGGTTCCTGTTGAGAATCTGGTTTGAAATAAGACAATTATGCACTTCTATAAAAACTAAACAATTTGATATGTTAAAAAAGAAGAACAGGCTCGTGTACAGTTACCTGCTAAAGAGTTCATCCCATTTCAGCTTCTCCACTTCCTGGTATTCAGACTTCTCCAGCAAACAGTCACAAAGTGTAGGGTTAATGTTAACATAACTGACGAACAAGAGAAGAGAGGAAGTCACTTCAATCCAAACCTTGCGAAATCTGGTACTGAAACCATGCAGTAGTTTGCATAGATAGATCAATAAAAACAACATACACTACAGTTCAAAAGTTTGGGGTCTGTTAGATTTCTTTTTTTAAGGGAATCAATACTTTTACAAATATATCAAACATGACATTACAGACATCGATAATGTTACGTAAGCATCAAATAAATGCTCTTCCTTTGAACTTTCTATTCAACAAAGGATCCTGACAAAACAAAAAAGCACAACGGCTTTCAACCCTGATAATAAGAAATGTTTCTTGAGCAGCTAATCAGCATATTAGAATGACTTCCGAAGGATCGTGTCACACCGAAGACTGGAGTAATGACGCTGAAAATTCAGCTTTGCATCACAGGAATAAATCACACTTTAAAATATACTTAAATAGAAAACAGTTATTTTAAATATATTTCACAAAATTACTGTTTTTCTGCATTTTTGATTACCAAAAAATGCAGCCTTGGCAAGCGTAAGGGACTTCATTCAAAAACATTTTAAAAAATTGCAAAATTGTAAACAAGATACAAGAGAAAGAGTGAAAATGTGAATAAAAAGTGCACTGAACTCACTTTTTGTTGGTTTCATGGACGAGTTCATTTTTCTTCACATATTCTGTGATGATATTCCTCACTTCAGCGGCCTTCAGAGGCGTCCCCTTTCTGAAATGCAAAGTCACATGCTTAAAGCACTCTCAATAATACACTATTTAAAAACAACAACAACAACAAAATGTTTCCACTCGTTAACTTTTTCTGTGCATCCTGAAAGAGAGGCTCCAGGCGCGCAGTGACCCCATATAGTGTTGTGATTTCAGGGGGCTGGTACAGGACCTCAGAAGCTCCACTTTCTTCTTCAGGCTTTTTCTCTGGCTCAAAGTCCTCTGGTATGCTAAAAGAACACAACCTGAAAAAAGTAGTGCAAAAACAGCCTCCCTCAAAACCAAAACAAAACACAACACACTTGTTGGACACAGACTGCAAAAACAAACAAAAAAGTGATAGATATTTCTTTTATTATGTGTTCTGACCATTTAAATTGTATTAAAAGTTTATAAATGAGATGTTAGTAATAGTGAAATAGTGCAACTGCATACTCAGGGTTTCTCCAGTCAACTTCCACAATGCTCTCCACACCTTTACTCAGCTCCTTCACCTGAATCAGACTGTGATCTTTCTGCATGCAATGCAGAAACTTAGAAAGCTAAAAATGGAAGAAAGAAACATTGTGACCAACAAAAACACTGACATGGACTAAAATCTCACAATCTGTGAAAACTACCTTTTTATAACTGGACTTCTTGATATCTAGGTACTTTCCTTTAGGACTGTGGGAAAAATTTTTTTTGTCAATCTTACATTCAAGAACTTAAACATATATACATATGCATGTGCATTCTAGCTTAAAAAATTCTGTTATTAATTACTCACCCTCATACCATTCCAAACCCATAACACCTTTGTTCATCTTCAGAACACAAATTAAGATATTTTTGATGAAATCTGAGAGTTTTATGATCCTGCATAGACAGCAACGCAGCTACCATGTTCAAGGCCCATTAAAATAGTCCATGTGACATCAGTAGTTCAACAGTAATGTTCTGAAGCTACAAGAATACTTTTTGTGCACAAAGAAAACAAAAAATATCACACTATTCAATTTGAGATCTTTGTAAACTGTGTTCCAAAAATGGGCAAAAGTCTAACAGATTTGAAATGACACAAAGGTGAGAAATTAATGATAGAATTTTCATTTTTTGGAGAACTATCCCTTTAAGTGATTTCTATTACATTTTTAAATGGTCTCTGATGTCTGACAGTTACTGAGTGAATTACTAAGTTTAAAAAAAGGGTATGATGGTGAAAAGACCAATTTTTAGCATGAACATAAGAGGTTGAGCTTTGAAAAAGCAGGTAAAATGTCGGAAGATTAGAAGGTAATAACAGAGGAGACATTACCAGCAGAACATCATGTGGTTGCGCAAGAAGGTGCCGGTCAGTAGTGGCAGCTGTGATTTTTTGACTTTAGTTTTTAGTGCATGGAGGAAACATTGCAGCAGTAACTCATCCATCTGCTCTGTAATGAGACAAACATAAAAGTCAACATAGAACAAACAAATTGGACAAAATGGACATGGGTCAGGAAGTCAAAGACATTTCACCCTGTGGAGATCTAGAGTCTTCTTCTCCGTTAGCGTCTTCTCCCTCTTTATCCTCAACTGGTTCTTCCTCCTTCAACACCTCATCTTCATCCAGCCTCAGCTCCTGCATGCTCTGACAAGATGTTTCCACTGGAGCTGGATCAGAGCTGTCCTTCACCTCCTGCTCTTCCTCCTCACATTCCTCTCCCTCTGTTTCTCCCTCTACCTGTGCTGGAGAGTTTGTGACTGGCATAACTGGAGGCTGTGACTTATCACCAAAAGCCCTGTGGAGAATTTAAGGAAGATATCTGTAAAAAGTTAACATAAAGTAGCACAAACATAAGTGTAAATGAACATAAAGACAGAATAGTGCTGTAATGCAAAGCTCACCACAGCTGGTCCATGTATGTGTGTAAAATATTCACTCCTTTCCCCTTCATGCCACTGTTCCTCATCTCAGCGCTCGACACAGCTGCTGTGCCAACAGCCACTGGTGCCCTTCAACACCAGAAGACAATTTTATATGTATGCTACCCACAAGAGAACTTGTTTTTAATAGTGAAGACCTAGTACTTTCAATTACAAAATCTACTTTGCCAACTACACAATATAGTACATTTTTCTGCAACATAAATTGAGCATGTTTACACTGATTATGAATAAGTTGACAATGTGCATGGTCACATAAATGTGTTAAATTGTTTTGCTTTATCATGTAAACACCATAAATGCATTCTTTCAGCTTATTTCAGCATACACGTCTGACTATGTGACATGAAACCATCCTTACTGTGGATTGAAGAGCATTTAACTAGAGTGAACATTTTGTGAGACGGAGAAGGAAATATATTGTACACACTTGACCCAAGATGTTCTCAAGTGTTGCAGTTGTAGAAACTGCAAATGTGAGAAGAGAATGAGTCCATACTAGTTTCCTGCTGACATTTTTAATACTCCGAAGTTATTTAACATTACATCTCACATAACAAATGCAATACTTAGACACATGGATGATAACGTTTTGAGGTTACTACCTAGGAAAAATTATTTCAAAAAGCTGTTTTTTGGTAGTTATCAGCATATGGGTGTGCATGTAAACAAGTCCAATGTTTGTTTGCTTTAGTCTAATCAAGACATAATCTATTTTAATAATATTACTACTTAATTTAAAAAAGTCAGAACCGTCTATAGTTTGACATATCAAATTATGTTATTATAATTTTCTCAATTATATTCAGTGGCTCAAACAAAATGTATGTATAATAATAAAAAAAATGTATAATAATACATATATAACATGCATATTATATATAATAATGATAATAATATATCATATTTCTATTATTTCAAAGCTGAATTTTTTGCATCATTACTTCAGTCACATGATCCTTCAGAAATCATTCTATTTTTCAGCTTTCAGAAGAACATACACTGACTTCAAGCTTTTGAATGGTATAATGTAAAAGTTACAAAAGTGTATGAAGTGTATAAAGTTTTATTCTAATAAATGCTGATCTTTCTATTCAAAGAAACCTGAAAAAAAATTTACTCAACTGTTTTAAATATTAATGATGATGATAATAATAATAAATGTTTCTTGAACAGCAAATCAGCATATTAAAATGATTTCTGAAGGATCATGTGAAAATTCAGCTTTTCATTACAGAAATAAATTATATTTTAAAGTATATTAAAATAGAAAACTGTAATTTTAAATTGCAACAATATTTCATAGTATTACTGTTTTTTTTCTGTATTTTTAATTAAAAAAATGCAGTAAGTGTTAAGTGTGTTCACATTACTAATAATTTATATATTTACATATATATATATATATCAAATATGATGATGGTTAAATTTAAACTCTTTTAAATTTCATTTTAGGCATTTTTGTCACTTTTGCTTATGCAAATAGAGAAAGAGAGAGAAATGATGAGAGATGATGATGATGATAGGGGGAGAGAATAGGTTCAGGAAATTACATTAACTGGACTGAACCTTGTGGTATCCACATGCGCAGTGTTACCTGTTCATCACAAGAGTGACAACACAGCAGTCTCCTTTATCAACCTGAGGAAGGCCATCAGGAGATACCACTACACCTGGCAACATGAGATCTGCAGGGGAGAAATCAGTCAGACATCTTCTCTGACACACACAGATGAATACTAACAAACAGGTGCTGACCTGCTCCACCAGCTAACTTCTGCAGGACAGGTGGCCATGTGACAAATGCTGGTAACATGGCGGGATACTGCCACAGTGTGTACACTGAGAACAGACACAAATTTATTATGTAAATAAACATCATCATCATCATTTACACAAACCAAGGGTTACCTGCAGACTCACCTGTTGGAAACAGCTGTTTCTCCAGCTGAAAGAATATGGGCTTTTTATGTAGGACGTACAGAGTGACTGCATCTCCCTTATGTGCGTAAATCTTCACAATATTCAGCTCTTCTTTATTTGGGATCAGCTCATTTAGATCCTCAGCCGACAGGGAAGGGAAAGTAGCAGAGATATCTGCTCTCAGCTTCCTCCTGTATGCACAGAAAGGACCAGGCATGAAAATAAATGCAGTCGATCTTGAGTTTAGAAACTCTCAATATTCCTATGTATTAACAGACAGGAAAGTAAACAAAAGAGTAATACAACAAGATAAGAAATCACACATAAACATGTCAATACTTTCGTAAGACACTTCATGTGAAGATACAATAGATAATATTAAGTCGTTATTTGTTACAGCTTGGTGAAATGAATGTGCACGAAGCAGAGCTGTGTAGATAGTTGATTTACTCAATGCTGAATCAGAATGACTTAGCAAGTGTATTTCTTTCAACTCATCTTTAAAAATCTAACTGGTTGAATACCTGTCAGATCCCTTAATAACGGTGTTAGATTTCACACGAAACGCTTTTGCAAACATCTCAGTATTCCGATAAAGTACTTGCAGGAAGCCGTTCTAAATCAACTAACGAAGTACAGTTCTTTAATATTTCATTTCATAAAAACAATTTATTAGAGTAATTCAATCATATGCTCTGCTCTGAACGCCATGCGGGTGCAACGCTGAAACATGTCCGACTAGAAAATGCCGGTGTCTGTTGAAGTGACCGCCAGAGTCAATTTTGAAAATAAAATTATTTGGTTATTAAACTGATTTGTTGGATTCCTTTGTATTTTTTAATAAATGTATAAAACCGTGTCATTATTTATTCATTATAATGTCTTTATAAAACGACTTGTATAACAAGTCGTTTGGCAGAATGTAGGAATGAGTCACCACTATTAAAACTGGCTATATTATATAGTCTATATTTATAATGATTTGATAATATTTAATTTTGTTATACACTGCAGTAGTAGTAGTAGTAACAACAACAACAACAACAACAATAATAATAATAATAATAATAATAATAATAAATATTGAAATATTTATTTATTTGTTTGTTTGTTAAAAAAACATTGTAAAGTATTTTTTTATCAAATGTGAATTATTATTATTATTATTATTATTATGCTTTTTTTGTTTGTTTGTTTGTTTGTTTGTTTTTTGTTTTTGTTTTTTATTTAGGATTGAAATATTTTTGGCCATTTCTGTATTTGCACAAATGCATTTAAAAAAATATTTTTGCCATATGGGTCAGAATAAGAATTGCTTGTCAATATGCTGGAATTAGCTTGAATTTGAAATTATATATATATTTATTTATGTTTTTTTTTTTTTTTTTTAAATGAAAGCTGTGTCATTTTTTATTTATTATCACCTTGTTGGAAAAAAAAAAAAAAAACAAACTGGCTGGTTTTAGCTGGTCATCCAGCCTGGTCTTAGCTGGTCAGCAGGCTGGTTTCAGAGGGTTTTTGGCCAGGAGGCTGGCAGACCAGCTGGAATAACCAGCTAAAACCAGTCTGACAAGCCAAGCCAAGCTGGGAGACCAGTTAAAACCAGCTACTTACAGCTCAAACCTTCCAGTTTTTTTCAGCAGGACATGTCTTTCTTAAACTTTTCTTTTGTATAACAAGTCACTGTTCTGCAATAAAAATGAATAGTGTCTCACCTCTATCAAACTTGCTTCATTGACTGACTGACTAACTAACTAAATGTGAATGCTTTATCAGTCACAGAGCAAATAGGTCAAAGTGCATATTTAACACAAAAACTGCATTTCTGGCTGATTTGAACCTTCAGAACAGTGCAGAGAGTTGTTGTGTCTGTGTGAAAATTCCTTTCACGCAGGTAAAGATTCAAAACTGCCCTGTTAATTGGATCCTTTTAAAATCCTTTAAGCTGGTCTAAAAAAGTCTTCGCTGCTGCAGGGACAGAGATGAACACAGTCTACCACTATGCTAGATGATACAGAAAATAAAAATGATTCTGTTCCTTCCAGTGAGCAGCAAAAGAGTCAGCCTCAGATCAGCATTGTGCCTCCGGAGTCGCCAGTGAAATCCACACTGAAGATAAAGAAGAAAGTAATAACAGAGGAGTATAAGCTTGCAGGACAAGTGCTCGGGATAGGCATCAACGGCAAGGTTTGGGAAATATTCCAGAAGAAAAGTGGAAAAAACTATGCCTTGAAGGTATTGATTTTATTAGTCCTTTTAAAATACTTTGTTTATTTGCATGTTTCATATCCAAACTAATTTTCTTCACTTAAAAGGAAATAAAAGGAATGTAAAAAGGATGGTTGTTAATTATGTTTGTGTATGATAAAGTCTCTGTTCCACTTATGGTATGCTGTTAAAAAGGTCCTACCAGTTATTCAATGTTTACTCCATTAAATCCAATGTTTATACTACTCTATATGGTCCCATTTAAGTCCAGATTTCATATCATTAAAAATCTTTGGTAAATAGGACCAATCAGGTATTCTTGGAAATAAGTGGACATCTTAATGCTGTAAAAACTAAAGGTTCTTTAGAGTGTTTTTATGCAGTCAAGAAACTGAGGTGCCTCAAAACCTTTTCCATTATAATAGGGTTACTGGAGCTATTAACGTCTGTTGAGTTCTGGCAGGAACTTATGGGATCCATTAAGCACTTAAGCTATAGACTTTGTAAATTCCTCACAAACTGCCTAGACATTCTCCAGGAGCTCTGCCAGTGTAGTAATTTGAGAAACCTTATATATAGCCTCAATTATCTTTTCATTTTTACTCAGATATCCTTCTTGACACTCTCTGTCAATGCCATTGAAACTATTCCACATGACGAATACACAATTTATTTAACATAAATTTAAACTATATGCTAAATATTTTGTAAACTGTTAAGCTCAATAAAATACATTTTTGAAATTGGAAATATAGTTTCAACCTTCAGAATATTTGAAAATGTACTTTAGGGGCAAAAAAAAAGGCATTTCCAATCCTGCAATAGCCTATACATTTAGGGTAAATAAAACTGTGGATGGAATATCCTACTAGAGATCAAAAGTGTATTAACCCTTTAACTGTCACTCTCATTTTTGAACACAGACATAAAAATGCACTATCCAGACTTACATTTGTATAATTCATAAATAAAAACATTTTGTAATATGATTTTGATGTATATTTTCCGTGGTAATGCAATGTCTGATTTTAAAATGCCTTTCAAAGGATTAATTTTGAGATTTTAAGTTTTGAACTAATATATCATTTCTTTTGATTTCTAAATTGTAATAGGAAAAAGGGCAATGAAGAAAGTCTTTTGTGACAAAGATCAGAACTCATGTTATGATGTATATTTTTTAAGTTGCACTCTTGACATATATTAATCTATTACTTTTCCTACATGATTTATAACACAACAATATGGTAAAATCTCTATTTAGGAGTCTTAGACCTTTCCAACGATGTATAGTTTGTCATGATTAGATTAATATGGCGAAGTAAACTTAGGCGTACCACAGGGGACGGTGACAGTTATGATTTAATAATATTTAATTTTGTTATGCAGTGTAATATTTATTTATTTATTTATTTAACATTGTAAAGTACACTCTAAAAAACAAAAAAACAATTTGTTGAGTCAACTTAAAATAATTTGTTACCCTGCTGTCTTAACATTTTAAGTTCAGTCAACTCAAATAAGTTTAGTCAACTTGAAATGTTAAGTTGTAAGCAACAACTTAGATATTTGAGTTGGCTTGACAAAAAATGGGGGTTGTTAAATTGAAAATTAAATTGAATCAACTCAAATATCTAAGTTGTCACTTAGTACAAGTCAACATTTCAAGTTGACTAAACTTTTTTGAGTTGACTGAATTTAAAAGTTTAAGGCAGCTGGGTAACAAATTATTTTAAGTTGACTCAACAAAGTTTTTTAGTAGATGTTTCTTTCTTTTTTTTCTTTTTTCTTTTTTTTTTTAAATATATATTTGTATTATAAAACATAATTATGTAAATATTTTTGAAACATATTGTAGCAAATATATACTTGGCCATTTTCCATATATTTTGAAATATATTTATTAAATACATTTTGCCATATGAGTCAGAACCAGAATTAGGGTAGACCAGGCACACTTCATACGCTTTTTGCTTTTTACGTTGCCACACCAAAACTAGGGACTGAAAAGAAGTGATTTTTTATATGACATTTCCTTCACTTGTCTACTAAAATATTAATACTTTTTAACATCCATAAGTAGGTCATATTTGCCACAATTAGCTCATAAACACAAGAAGCTTATTTGTTTGGGTACAGTTGGAACAGTACCTGAGTACAGTTGAGACACCCATTCGTAATGCTGTAAAGCTGCCTAACCAATGTATTGAAAATGTAAAATACCTTTAAAAATAAATATTCAGCAGTTTTTATTTTCATTCAGTATTTTATTAGATTATTTAATTATTTAGTTTAGTTAAAAGTAGTTCATTTGTAAAGCATTGTGCAGTAATGACAAACAGTGATACAATACTGAATTTTATTTCATCGTTTTAATAGTATTGAAAAGTTGAGTAACAGTAAAAAAAAAAAACTGAACAATTGCAAACAGCAATAATAAAACAGATCAAATGCAAACAATAACCTAATAAACATAATAAATAAAAGATAATAACAATAGCCTAATAAACCATAAAAACAAAACAAAAGTTATTCTCAAAACAGGTATATGGTCTGAATGTGAATATACCTTACATCGTGCAACTAAACTGCATGTGCCACAATAGGATTCTAGTGCGGGTATATTTGATACATGTGTCTCAACTGTACCCCGCTGACCACCGCAAACATTTCTCTAGATTTTACGATGACCTTGCAAGACACAAAGTCATGCAGTATGTCATTTTTAGTAAGGTTTACGAAAATGCAAGTTAACATTAACAGTCATACAAGGATGAGAAGCTTTTTAATGTGAAAGGGACGTGCAGTGAAAAACTTTACAAAAAAAAAAAACGTTCGCCTATATCTTTGGACTGGAAAAGCGCATGCTCTTCAAATTTCCCACGACTGAAGAGGGCGCTAATACGCATGTGCGAAGCAAATATCACAGATCAGAGTTGTTGCTCACACAAGTTATTTAAAGTGTTTTAAATGTACCCCTGTACCAACTGTACCCGGTCTACCCTACTTGTCAATATGCTGGAATTTGCTATAGTACATTGGAATCTACTTAACAGTAAATACAGGCAGTGTTCGAATTGAGGGGGGCTTGGGGGTCCCGGACCTCCCATGAGCATTAAGGGACCCCCCATAACACCCAAAAAGATATACTTGGGGTGTCCCCTGTTTTTTCGATAAAACTATAATACTTAAAACACAAATCTAATGAAATGAAAAGATTCGATTGCTGTATTACATTTAGACCTACCCACATTAAATCATATTTTATTTTTCGTGTTTTTACAGCGTTGCGCATAACCTGACCAATCACACACGACTCTGCTGAGTTTAGAATGCAGTGGCCAATCAGAGGCGTTCAGAACAGTCATTGCTGAAAACTGGAGTTTTGTTCATACTGAAACTCGCGAATTCCCTCATCATAAGCAACAAAGAGCAGATGTACGTGCAGATGTAATTAAGTAAGAGATTCATTTATCATACAGTGAATGGACAGCTTCACTGATTATAAGAAGAGGTATGAGTGCTTAAACACTAGCTAGAGTCGTTCTTTCACTGCGTGATTCAGTCTAATAAAATGCATTTTCCCAAAATTCAGGTTATGGGGGCAGAACATGTATATTTGTAACATGTAATATAGTTAATCAATATCACGCGAATAGTGCCATTTTTTATTTTTATTATTTATTTATTTATTTTTGCAAAAATCACAAATGTGATATTGATTTTATACAACAGTTCAATAAACTATAAGTTAATATTAAGAGACTTACGTTTTAGACACCACATTGCCTATTTTTGCTCTATTTCGCCAACAAAAAAACATTCCAAACACAGCCACAGTGTTTCGTTCCTTGAATGATTTAATCTCAATGACTCGCTTATTAACAGTGATTTCCTGACACCTACTGGCGGTTGTAATTCCACATTTAAAGTACCTTTTCATTTAAAAAAAAAAATCATTTCAAATAACAGCATTCAACATTTTAGGATTAAACTATTACAACATTATTCATGCATTTGTAACTGCAGGGTTAAATTCATTCATGTCCTGCATTAAACAGTGGGTAAATACATCTAAATGCCAGTTCAGATGCAGTGTTTGTTTCCTCTATATTGAAAAGATTCATTTTGCTGATAATGATTTTATTTGTGTGGTAACAGCCTAAAATGCCTTATTATTCTAAGTGACTTTATTGATTAAATATAAGAATTTGACGCAAAACATAATGCACACTTTCAGAAAAAAAGAATGGCTTTAGGTAAAAAAAAAAAAAAATGCTCACAAAAGGTAAAAATCACTTTTAAACTTGTTCGAAAATATTAATTTCCTAGACTAGATATGTAATTCTTCTTTGCTTAGTGATTGTTTGGTACACATAATTCACTGATCAAAAATAAGCTTTTATTAGGCTTTCTCAATGATAACAAGGACAAGACAAAATAGGTTAGGGGGGCGTCTGGTTAGTGGGACCCCCCAAGATCTTTGACACAATTCGAACACTGAATACAGGGTGTACAGTCTGATAGAGATCTGAATCATTTTCCTAATGAGCTGACTAAAATATACACCAGCTTCAAAAAAATACACCAACAAATTCAATAGAGGCAAATGAGCAAAAATTGTAAAGTAAAATAAAATTCTATATCTTCTCATTGAGACTTTTATCTTAGTTAACATAAAAATTGTATTGCTTACAAATGACATTATTAGTGTAGACTGTCTAAAAGGGTTTCATTTGAAGTCTGATGCTCTTGAACGCTCACTTTTAGATGTTGCGGGACACCCCTAAGGCTCGATGGGAAGTGGAACTTCACTGCAGGGCATCGATCTGCCCACATATTGTAGGAATCGAAGATGTCTTTGAGAATTATTACCAAGGCAAAAAATGTTTGCTTCTCATCATGGAGTGGTAGGGCTTGTTAATACAATTAAATCAAAATGTTATAATACCAATATAACATTTATAATATACCAGTTTAAAGTGCCTTTAAAAAGTATTCTAAGAAAGTTTTTTTTTTTTTAAAGAGCTTTTTGGATTTGTTTTATGTTCATTTTTATAGTTGGGAAATTGTTTTTTGATTTTTACAATTTAAATATTTATAAAAAATATTGTGTTCATCCATTTCCAATACAAATCTATGACAAAAAAGTGTGAGGTTAATGATCTGTTACTGCATCTGTTACTTCAACAGTATGGAGGGGGGAGAACTCTTTCACCACATTAAGGAACGTGGTGATCAAGCTTTCACTGAAAGAGGTACAGATTCTCACATCAAACACACACACACACACACACACACATGTTCAGCCCCACTGATGAGAAAACAGTGAACACATCACAGTTACTAATTCTCTCTGTTTTTGCTTTTCCTTCCACACCATGAGTAGAAGCCTCGGAAATAATGAGAAGTATAGGAGGAGCTGTGGAGTTTCTGCATGATATTAACATTGCTCACAGAGACCTCAAGGTAAGCTACTATATAGCTATTTTTATGCATCAGCACTATATTACATTATTCACTATCATTCAAAAGTGTGGTTTCAGCGAGATGTTTTATTACTTTTATTCAGCAATGCAATAAATTGATCAAAAGTGACTGTAAACATTCGTAATGCTACAAAAGTGTTTTATTTCACATCAGTGCTGTTCTTTTATTTGTTTTTCCTTCTATTACTTAAAGAATAATGAAAACGTAATGATTTGTGGTTTCTTTTTAACATGAATATTAAAAAGAAATACTAATATTAAAATATTTTAATTGTAATAATATTTCATAATATTACAGTTTTTATATTAGGTTTACCCTAATGATTCTGTGATATGAAACTTTTAACTACCTAGTCATGATAAGTGACAGAGAGACTATACAAACATTGCTGAATGGTTAAAGATGGTGTTTAAAATCTGGTTGAAGGTCACTAAGTTGAAGTATATTTAAGGCATAACTTATTACAGCCATACTGTAATTATACAAATTAGCTTGTTTTTCCGGAGGCCATTTGGCTTGTCCTGCATATTATGTAACTGTTGGATCCTGCTGTGGTTTCCAATTGAAAATGCAGCCAATTAGGTTTCTTTGACTTTAACTGAACATGGCAATTTAATAACTGCATTAGACCTTGCAAATGATCTAACTGAGAAAATACATTTTACAGCACATTTATGGAAGAACAGTCATTCTGTAATCTTATACTCACTCACTGCTGGAAGCCAAGAGGAAAACTCAACACTGAACTCACAGAGTTCATTTAGAAGTGAACAGCTAAATTTCCATGCATATAAACACAAGAATCCTTTCATTTTAAATTTTTAATCTTCCCCTGATTGGCAGCCAGAGAATTTACTGTACACTTCAAAGCATCCGGATGCCCAGCTCAAGCTTACAGACTTTGGATTTGCCAAAGAGACCACATCCAACAACTGCTTGAAAACCCCCTGCTATACGCCTTATTATGTGGGTAAGTAGACAAGTCAGTTTTGAGTTTGATTTGGTATCATAATACAGTGTAGTTAAAGCAAATCCTTCTCTTTCAGCCCCAGAGGTGCTTGGTCCAGAGAAATATGATAAGTCATGTGACATGTGGTCATTAGGGGTCATCATGTACATCTTGTGAGTGAAAACAATCTAAACATCACATCCGTGCATCATATTCATTCATAACCAATGTGTATATTCTTAGGTTGTGTGGATATCCACCATTTTACTCAAACCATGGCTTACAGCTCTCACCGGGAATGAAAAAACGCATACGTAATGGCCAGTATGAATTCCCAAACCCTGAATGGTCTCAGGTGTCAGAAGAAGGTCATTTTATAATATATATCACTTCTAACAGCATGTTCTGGTCAAACATCATTACGTACATTATTATGTGATAAGACGTTATTTCTTTACTCTACAGCAAAGCAGCTCATTCACCAGTTACTGAAAACTGATCCTTCAGAGAGAATGACCATCACACAGTTCATGAACCATTCTTGGATCAATGTGAGAATTAGCTTTTTAAAATGAAATCTTTGAATAAATAGCCATTTTTTCCACTTTTAGTTTGGTAGGACTATTCAGTTTGCCTAGTTCTAAGCATGTTTCTCTCTCTGTGTATTCAGAAGTCAATGAATGTTCCTTCAACACATCTACACACAAGTCAAGTTCTTAAAGAAGAGAGTCACGTCTGGGATAAATTCAAGGTCTGTTCACTGTATCATATATTCACATACATACCTATAATAAATTAAAAAAAAAAAAAAAATCAATATTCAATAAAACATGCACTACTTTTCAACTGTTTGGGGTTAGTACATTTACAAGGATGTATTCAATTTATTAAAAAGGGACCGTACATTTAAACATTTATAATGTAACAAAAGCTTTTTATTTTCACATAAATGCTATTATGTCGAATCCTATAACATAGAGTTGAGGTCAAATGTTTACATACACCTTGCAGAATCTGCAAAAAAGTTAATTATTTTACCAAAATAAGAGGGAGCATACAAAATGCATGTTGTTTTTTTTTAGTATTGACCTGAATAAGACATTTCACATAAAATATGTTTAGTCCACAAGAGAAAATAATGAATGATCCAAACACAGTTTTTTGTTTTTGTTTAGTGATAGTTGTTCATGAGTCCCTTGTTTGTCCTGAACAGTTAAAACCTGCTGGTCTTTAGAAAAATAAAGGTCAGGTCCCACAAATTCTTTGGTTTTTCAGTATAAACCAAAGTATTTTTGTAAATTTTAACCCTTTCCAACAATGACTGTATGATTTTAAGATCCATCTTTTCACACTGAGGACAACTGAGGGACTCATATGCAACTATTACAGAAGGTTCAAACACTCACTGAGCGTTAAGAGCTGGGGGATGAAAACTTTTGGAATTTGAAGATCAGGGCAAATTTAACTTATTTTGCCTTCTGGGAAACATGTAGCTTCTTCTGTAGCTTCTAAGGGTAGTATTAAGTGAAAAAATATGATATTTAGACAAAATAAGAAAAGTTTACACATCTTCATTCTGGTCAAAAGTACACCCCTGGCTCTTAATGCATCGTTTTTCCTTCTGGAGCATCAGACCCCAAACTTTTGAACAATAGTGTCTATAAACGTTGGTATCAGTTTAGTGTCAAATGTCATTATATTTTGTAAACGCTTCTGCTAAGTCTGTTGTGTGTTTAATTACACAGGAGGAGATGACTAATGCCTTAGCAACAATAAGAGTGGACTACGAACAAATAAAGATCAAACCGATCGAGAACTCATCCAATCCTCTTCTTCTAAAAAGAAGAAAGAAAATGGCGGCTGCAATAAAAGAAGAAGAACCAGGGCCGTGACAAAGAAATGAATGTGGAAACATGCATAGCTATTAATCACTAAGAGGACAGTTAAAGAAAATCTTAAAGATCATTTTATTTAACAGTTGGTGAATAAGGGAAACAAAATGAGGCCTTTCGTGGCATTTAATCTTCATTTTCATTCAAAATATGTACCAATAGCATGAACAATATCTGTGTTCATGTCTGGAAGGATGTCTTAAGTGTTTCAGTAGTTCTGAGGATGATTTTATAAACATCTCATCAGATTCTTTAAGTTCGTAGAACCTGTTAAGCCCTATTGTGCAAATACTACTGTTTAAAAGTTTGAGGTTGATTTTCTTGGTTTTCTTAAAGTGCCCCTATTATGGATTTTTGAAAATTACCTTTCATGCGGTGTGTAACACAGCTCTAAGTGAATAAAAACATCCTGAAAAGTTTTAAATCTGAAAATGCACCGTGTATAAAGTTATTGTCTCTCAAAAGAAAGAGTCGACTCTGAATCATTGTCCTTTTTAAAACAAATCCCAAGCTGACTTCAAGTTGACTTCAACATAAAACATTAGCATATTACCCACCCACTTGTTGCATGCACAGACCCTGGAAAACTTGACCAAAACCAAAATATGAACCTTTCATAATCCATAACAGGGGCACTCAGATGTTTTTGAGAAGAAGAAGTCTATCATGGTCACCAGGCTGCATTTGTTTGATCAAAAACAGTAAAAACAGTATTACTGTGAATTTTTTGCATCATTACTCCAGTCTTCAGTGTCACATGATCCTTTAGAAATTATGCTAATATACTGAATTGTTGCTCATTTCTTATTATAATCAATGTTAAAAACAGGTGCTGCTTAAATTTTTGGTGGAAACTTTCAGGATTCTTTAATCAACAGAAAGTTCAGCCATTTTTATATCAAATTAAAATCACGTTGAAATCTTTTGTAACAGTTTTAATAATCAAACTGAAATCGCTGAATTAATATTTTAGTTTTTTCTTTAAAGAAATCTTAGTGACCTCAAACTTTAAATGGTAGTGTATATTTTATTATTACAAAAAGTCAGTTTAAACAGTCCATTTAAACTAGCTGTAAGCAAGTGCATTTTAAAAATATTAGCATCCTGTTTATTATTATTATTATAAGTATTAAAGGAGAAGTCCACTTCCAGAACAACATTTACAAATAATTTACTCATCCCCTTGTCATCCAAGATGTTCATGTCGGAAAAACTCCATGTTATTTTCTCCTACAACTTCAGAATCGTCCGGCATCGTTGTACCTTTTTGTTTGTAAACAGCGTTTGACTTACTTACACTTTCTTAGTCTTTGCGCGTTTGCTTTGTAAACACTGGGTCTGTAGTTCCGCCTGACCTTTCAAAGTGATTCAATAGTACGTGAACGCGCATCCCCGAGGCTGTGCTACATGAGCTTTTGTGTTTAAAAAGTAGACAAATTTTTATTTTCCGAAAAAATGATTGATCGTTTCGCTAGATAAGACCCTTCTTCCTTGTCTGGGATCGTTTAGAGCCCTTTGAAGCTGCATTTAAACTACATTTTGGAAGTTCAAATTCAGGGCACCAATGAAGTCCATTATATGGAGAAAAATCCTGAAATGTTTTCCTCAACAAAAATAATTTGTTCACGACTGAAGATAGAAAGACATGAACATCTTGGATGACAAGGGGGTGAGTAAATTATTTGTGAATTGTTGTTCTGGAAGTGGACTTCTCCTTTAATGCTTGTTTTATAATGTTTGTTGTGTATAATACTACAGGGGAGTGTTAAGTTAGCATCCTGTTAAAAAACTAATCAGCAACTAAAAAACAGCAGCCAAAAACATTACATCACAATGTTACATAATGCACATTGGTATGCATTAATTAAATAAAGTATATATTAATATACATTAAGCCTAAGAAATGACTGCTGGTTAAACATTCCCTTCTCAAATGAGTAATTGCCTCCATGTGACTCCATTTTCCACACTATGTTTGTTCTGCCATCATGATGTCATTAAATGCACCATGGCCTTTTATAAACACAAATAAATATGGCTATATAAATATTTCCAAGTATTCTGGGCATTTTCATAATTTGATGCAAGTGATTTGCACATAAGAACAACACCTTCCATTCATTAAATCCATTTAAAATGCTAGCAGTTGCTCTTAATTTTGAGCCTTTTGATATTCATGGCTTGCCTGTTTTGCTTTTCTATATAATTATGCTTTTAAAAGTAATAGCTTGTGCTATTGCTAGCCAGTGGTTAACTGCAGGAGATCTGGTTGGGCTACTTTGACATGTCCGGTTTTTTGGTTTCACTGAAATCTGTCATGTTTTAACTACGCAAGCCATTTGTTGAGTTAACGTTAAGAAACCTCTTTTCCACTATGCAGAACCACTGTAATTCCAACCAAAGGTAAAACATGTTTCATCATACTAAGTCAAATGCCGCAGAAATGGACGTACACACGCACAAAGGCTCATCCTGTGTAAGGATAATGATAAGGCAGGGGTCCCGTCCTGACAGAATCCATGAAGTAAGGCTGTTAAAATGCAGATGTTTTGCCTTCTCACACATGGCACTCATATTCACAAAGCCTCAAGGCACAAACACAGCATAACATGTTTGTAAGGCAGTAGACAAAGCTTCACTGTACTGGCTTTACACTGAAGGCTCTGGGCTGTGCAACTGTATCCGTTTACTGGAATGTGATTTATATAAGGTACACTTACATTATATAAGGTAGAGTTAATGTTTTTTTTCTTTTGGATGTGTATGAATGTGTTTCACAATTAGAGGAATATGAGTGCAAAACAAACATTCATGATGTAATAGGATAATGACTTCATCTTGTTATTTGCATGCAGCATGTTTGTTTTTTTAACTCTCCATCTTCTGTTTCTGTATCTTATTTTTCCTCATTCCTCAAAACAACTGAAGCAAACACAAAGGGGACAAAAAGATATAAACCAAAAAGCACAGACGCTACAACAACCGGTATGTTTTTAATTTTAGCAGATATAGTGCATGAAATCAAATGCATTATAAAAGTGTTTCTTTATTTATTATTATATATATACTTTATTATTTATTTATTTACAATGTTGAAACTTTTCTCTCATTTTAATTCAGTAAATCTGCTCTGACATGTAGTTACGTAAACATGAAAGGGAATAATGTTACATCATTATTGGCATTTTTAAAGACGTTTATGTCTTCAGCCAAAAACTTAATTTTCAATAAATAAAAAAAATAAAAAAAGAGAGAGAAGATACACTACCAATCAAAAGTTTTTGAAAAGTAATATTTCTTATTTTTTTTAAAGACGTCTCTTCTGCTCATCAAGCCTGCATTTATTTGATCCAAAGTACAACAAAACAGTAAAATCTGTAAATATTTTTTAATATTTAAAATAACTGTTTTCTGTTTGAATGTATTTTAAAATGTAATTTATATCTGTGATTTCAGTGCTGAATTTCAGTCACATGATCCTTCAGAAATCATTCTAATTTTCTGATTTGTTGCTCAAAAAAAAAACATTTATTGTTATTATTTATCATTATTATTATGTTGAAAACAGCTGAGTAGAATGTTTTCAGGTTTCTTTGATGAATAGAAAGAAAAAACAGCAGTTATCTGAAACAGAAATCATTTGTAACATTATAAATGTCTTTATCATCACTTTTTATCAATTTAAAGCATCCTTGCTAAATAAAAGTATTCATTTCTGTAATTTCTTTCCCAAAAATAAATAAATAAAAAAAAAAATATATACTGACTACAAGCTTTTGAATAGTATAGTGTATAATGTTACAAAAGCTTTTTATTTCAGATAAATGCTTATCTTAGGATCTTTCTGTTCACTGAAGAATCCTAAAAAAATTTACTCAACTGTTTTAAATTTTGATAATATTAATAATAAAAAATGTTTCTTGAACAGCAAATCAGCATATTAGAATGATGAAGGATCATGTGACACTGAAGACTGGAGTAATGATGCTGAAAATGTAGCTTTGATCACAGGAATAAATTAGATTTTAATATATATTCAGATGGAAAGCAGTTATTTTAAATAGCAAAAATATTGTTTTTGCTGTACTTTGGATCAAATGAATGCATGGCTTGGTGAGCAGAAGAGACTTTTTAAAAAATCTTATTGTTCAAATATTGTTCTTATAGTGGACATATATGGCAACTTGATTACCTATTTATCATGTTACAATCAATGCTATATAATAAAAAAAATGAATTAATTTGATTTTAATTGAACTGTTTTGAAATTATTCATGAATTTTGAAAGACATTCATTTATGAAAAGATGCATTAGTAAGCACGTTTAATCCATAAAAACAACATTCTCATCAAACCAAATTACCAAATTATAGCATGTTCAAATAAGAATGTAAGCAGCTGTATTAGTGTATGTCAGTGTATTATTTTCAATAATGCCTTGACGTGAAGCTGTCACCAGCACTGAAAGCTGAATTTATCAATCTTCATCTCTGTAAACAGTACCGAAGCTTCCCGCAGGCAAAACTCACTTCTCTTTCCATAAACCTTCTGTGTTTTCTTATAAAGGAAAAAAAAAAACAACTACTGTATATTACATGTAGCATACCTGCCCAGACCTGAGAGAATTTTTATGGTGTCTGTTTTAACCACAACTGCTTTGAGAGATATAAAACATACCACATGTAAACAATGAAGATGATTTACTGTAATTATAGTATATATCTATATATATGGAAACCATTATCAGGAGGATATAAGATCTATAGTATGCTTGTCTGTGCCTTAATGCTTGTGAAATGTGATAATGTTTTTAGAAGCTATGCATATAAAACACAAAGAAATGTTGTGTACCTATTCTGGCTCTGAAAAGTGGGGTCTGAAACCACTTTGGAAATCTGGGATTTTACACGCATGTACTTTTTATCACACATATCTGCTATATTTATTATGTTTATCTGAAAAATGTAGAATAAATAAATAATGACATGACATGAAATTGAAAAAGAATTTTCAGGGTCACTGTTTAAATAAGAAAAAAAATGGCAGTTAAATGTTCGACTAAAGCACAAGATAGTCTTTAGGTCATTACCAGCTTATGCTGGAGATCATCATCAAGAATAAGAATAAGAATCATCATTTTCTAATATTTAAATTTATTATGAATAAAACCAGAATGATCATAATGTTATTTGATAATTTGGTAATTATTTAGACAATTTGTAATAAAAAATTATGAATTAACTGTAAATAACGTCTAATAAAACATTACTTCATTTTAAAAAATGTAAAACAGAATAAAAATAATGTTATTCAGTAATTTAAACATGATTTAAAGAGTTTGTAATAAAAAAATCATTTATTATGGATAATTTCTAATGAAAAAAACACTAATTTAATTATTTAAAGAAATACAGTAATAATGAAAAGCACATTCATCATCATTAGTTTATATTAATTTAAATAATTTGTAATAAAAACATTTGAATTTATTAATAAAAATCAGAATGATCATAATGATAATTTGGTAATAATTGTAAGAATTTGTTATGAAAAATTATGAATTAATTGTAAATATTGTCTAATGAAAAAATAACAAGTTTAATTAAAAATGTAAAACAATAATACTAATACTAATAATAATAACGATATTTGACAACAATTTAAAGAATGTGTATTTAAAGAATGTGTAATGACAAAATATTAATTTTGTCCTTACACATTACATAATAAATTGTTTCATATTTAAAATGACTAATTTAAATATGAAAACTGTAAAATAATAACAAAATTATTTGATAATATAATAATTTAGAGAATTTATATATAAAAAAAAGAATTATTATGAATAATATCTAATTAAAAGTTAATTTATTTATAAACTATAAACAATAATAACTACAACAAGAACAACAATAAGATTTGTAATAAAAAAAAATATATATGATTTTATTGTGGTCTCAAATAAATGAAGTTATTATACTAATGGTCTCAAAAATGATATTTGCACATGTTATTGTGTCCTGACAGGAAACTCCAAGTCACAATGAAAGGCTGGATTTTACTGCTGATGTTGGCAAGGCTTGTCGAATTTTCCATGACACAACCGACCAACTCTTTGACTTGGCTAAGTTATCTGCGCAACCGAGCCTACGGTCACGGTTATGGCCGCAGTCACAATAACAACCACGCCTCTCTGAGAGCACAGGATGAGGATGAGCCTCCTGTGCTGGACTGCCCTTTGGAGTGCGACTGCCCTTCTTCCTACCCCAGCGCGATGTACTGCAACAACCGCAAGCTGCGGCATGTGCCATTTGTCCCATCTCACATCAAGTATGTATACTTGCAAAACAACCAGATTACAGGCATCACAAATGGAGTCTTTGATAACGCTCCAAATTTAGCTTGGATCAGCCTACACACAAATAATCTGAGCTCTGACAAGATTGGTGACAAAGTCTTCGCCAAGCTACCAAATCTTGAACGCCTCTTTTTACACAACAACAACCTGAGTCGGGTTCCACAGGGTTTACCACGTTCCCTACAAGATCTAAACATGAATCACAATAATATCTCAAAGTTCCCGGTCGAATCTTTCCGTGGAATGAGCAACCTGACAGCCCTGCACCTCCAAGTGAACGCCATTGAAGACCTCGGCAATGCACTTGAGGGTCTGCAATCCTTAACCCTGTTAGACTTACGAGGGAACCGACTGAAGAAGATTCCAGAAGGTCTGCCGCTAAAGCTGAGCCAACTGTACCTCGAGTACAACCGCATATCCAGCATTCCTGCTGATTTTCTGAGCCAGCGGCCTCAGCTGCGCTTCGTACGGCTGTCTCACAACCTGCTCACCAATGGGGGAATTCCAGCCAACGCTTTCAATGTCAGCACACTCGTGGAGCTCGATTTATCCTTCAACAAGTTGGAAAGGATTCCCACTATTAG
Organism: Labeo catla; assembly: GCA_012976165.1. Classification (NCBI taxonomy): domain Eukaryota; kingdom Metazoa; phylum Chordata; class Actinopteri; order Cypriniformes; family Cyprinidae; genus Labeo; species Labeo catla. The sequence goes on along the minus strand of VONZ01001614.1, from coordinate 88,162 downwards.
CACCAGTCTGGAGAATCTGTATCTGCAAGCCAACAAGATCAAAGGTACAAAAAAAAAAACAAAGAAAATGTTGCAGCACACATACACCCATAAAACATGTCAAAGGCTTATATGCAAATCTTCTCGTAAAAAATATGCCTGGCCTAATGGCATGCTTCAAAACAGCCACTTATTATAACTATACATTGCTCTCAACAACAAATAATGTATTTAAACAGAGCTGATATAATTATTTCCTTATAAAAAGGGGAAATAGTAAAATGCTGCATGTAAACTATTATGAAAAAATATGTATCTGCATACAAGGGTGTTTCTTCAATTTTGGACACCTTTATGTCACCAGGCTGATGTTTATTAAAGGGAACGCTGAGGCTTAATATAACGCAAATTATGTCTCTCACTGAAATATATAGTAGAAAACCCATCAAAGATTTACGGTATTTAAAAATACACATTTTATTTATTTATTTATTTTTTCATATTAGATTATGGGGGGCGCCACTATTTCGATGATGTTAAATGGTTGCACTCTGTGAGCTACTGACGCTACCTGTTGCTATTTTTACCACAACACAACTCCGAATATAAAATACTGATATGATTACAACAGCTACTGAAAGAGAGAGGCTTAAACCAAATGCAGTACTATCGATTTTCCCCCACAAGTAGTCTAAAAGCCCCTGGATAATTTTAGAATTTTAATCTTTCTCCTGTGATGTATACAGTGGCATGCAAGAGTTTAGAAACCCCTTGCAGAATCTGTGAAAATTTTAATAATTTTAACAAAATAAGAGAGATCATACAAAATGCATGTTATTTTTTATTTTGTACTGTACTGAGTGAGATATTTTACATAAAATATGTTTACATTTAGTCCACAAGACTTGTTCTGAACAGTTAAACTGAGCACTGGCTAAACTCATCCAGGTCCTGCAGATTCTTCAGTTTTCCAGCATCTTTTGCATATTTGAACCCTTTTCAGCAGTGACTGTATGATTTTGAGATCCATCTTTACACACTGAGGACAATAAGGGACTCAAACACAACTGTTAAAAAAGTTCAAATATGCAGAAGATGCTGGAAAACTGAAGAATCAACAGGACCTGGAGTTTTTTTTTTCCTGAAGAACAGTGCTTAGTTTAACTGTTCAGAACAAACAAGGGACTCATGAACAACTATCACAAAACAAAAAAACAAAACAAAGTCGTAGATCATTCAGGTAACCACAGTATTACGAACCAAGGATTCCCAAACTTTTGAAGGGGATTATTTTAATAATTTCAGCTATTTTTTTGTCTTGTGGACTATATGTAAACATCTTTTATGTAAAATATCTTACTCAAGACAGTACTAAATAAAAAATAACATGCATTTTGTATGACCTTTCTTATTTTGTTAAAATTATTCACATTGTCACAGATTCTGCAAAGGGTTCCCAAACTTTCACTACCACTGTATCCCAACTAAAAGATAATTATAGATAAGAGGACAGATATAGAGAATTCTAGATATAAATCATAGACAGTTTAGACAAACTAGTGTGTCAGAGGTTTTTATATTAAATGTCTACACTTCATACTAAAACTACTAAACATACTAAACATTTAAATTATTAATTTGATACGATGCACATATTATGTACACACACGTTTTTTTTTGTTGTTTTGTTTTTTTTTTTAAGTGTACTTATCTACCATATTCTTTAATACAGAAGTAAGCCTGTGGGTGAAAAGAATAACAACATGCAGTAAATGGTAAAATTTACACCAATTTGCAATATCAAGCAGCAAAACAAGCTGTTTTGTACAGCTAAAAATAGCCGGACGTGGCTATTGGCCGTGCCCGCTTTCACTGGAAAAATAAGGTGGATAGTTACAAAATGATTTGCATGCAATTACATGTCATTACATAATTACAGTGTTGACCCTAAAACAGACAGCAAAACTGTTCTGCAATACATCATGAAAACAATACATACATTGCGCTAAACAATTAGTAGATAAAGACACATAATGTAAAGTGACCAAAGAGTTGCTCTTTGCCCTTTGACCTTTTTTGTAGGATTACACATAGTTATTCTAACATACATAAGCTATATTTGTGTCTGCATGGATAAGACAATAACTGAATAACTGTTTTTCCTATATTTTCCAGAATTTTCAGTGAGCAGTTTCTGCAGGGTTGTGGATACAAGCAATTACTCTAATCTGCGTGTACTGCGATTGGAGGCCAATGAAATTAGAGCCCAAGACATACCGACTGAAGCTGTACTCTGTCTGCGCCTGGCAACCAACATCGACCTGTAGGCCTGACATCACAGCCACAGTAACCTACTGCCTACTGTGAAGCATGAGCAGAGAGAGAGAGAGAGAGAGAGAGAGAGAGAGAAAACACTATAAGAGTTTAGTTATCTTTTCTATTAGGCAGTAAATGCTTGTGGCAAATTTATCACACATGCCTTGCAATATCAACAGAAAATATGTTAGGATAATGATTATAACATTGCAAAAACATTTGATGTTTTTGTGTGTGAACAAGCCTGAGAATTTTGATATGGGAATCTTAAAGTCAATGTGAATGCCTGATTACAATCCATTATATTTCTGAATCAGTAAGGACAGGAATGTATGGAAGCTCATTTCTATCAAAGAATAAAAATATCAAGAAGGTAACTGCAATTTTGATTCTCACAATTCAGAATTTTTTTCCCTTATAATTCTGAGGGAAAAAAGTAATAACAGTGAGATATAATTCGCAACTGCAAGAAAACAAAATTCCATCAGAACTTTGATGAAAACGTCAGAACTGCAAGAAAAAATACAGAATTCTTGCACTTGTGACTTTTTCTCAGAATGGCAAGGAACCAAGTCACAGCTGTGAGATATAAACTCTGAATTGCGGGACATTTTCAGAATTGTGAGATATAAAGTCGCTTTTCTTTCTCCATATCTTCCATATGAATGTTAAATGCAAGTGTGATGGGCATGCACAGGGCCAGATTAACACTTTGTTGTACCCTGGGCAACAATATTCAAGGGCCCCATCATCACGACCCCAGGATCACCATAATATGGTCATATATAGAATATATTACTGTAATATACAGTAAATATACTCAATACTTCAAATCCTAACTGTCATCATATTTTGATTTACAAATATTTAAATGCTCATAGAACTACAAATGCACTACTATGTCCCCTATCAAAGACATTCACTCACATATGAAAACAAAACACATCAGCATCTGTGTATAATCTGGTAAAATTGACCCACTACATTGAGAGGGAGGGAAGTATCCTCCATTTTCACAAAAAATGAATAGATAAGCAACCACTTTCAAACCATCGTTTAACAACACTTATTCCCAATAGAAATGTATGGAACTGATAGAGCTATCACAGAAGACAAGGCAATCAAGTTATTAGTCCAACACAAACAATTTGAAATCTGCCAGTTATCCCTCCACAACAATTTACAACATTTTCATAAAGCTGGCACCTCAAGGAAAAAATAAAAAATAAAATGCAATATCACTATTTGATCATAAACATTTTGATCCTAAGCTCATTTAACTTGTTTTAAAATAGAACAACAACATGTTATAGCACAATTAACCAGTTAAACATTTTAGTGCTACGAAGAAGACAAGATAAAATAAATGCTATATAATCTGGCAAAACACACAACTTTAGTCCTAAATAATGAGGAAGTGCATGTTTGAATTTGAGTATATAGGTATATACTTTAAATTTTCAGCGTTTCTGATGTCCTTTTCCTTTTTTTAATTTTCGCTTCGCGCTCCCACTTAGCTTCTCCATTGTGTCTGATTTTTTTTTTCTGTTGTAACGACTGACGTCACGTAACGCTCGGGCTCGGCGTAAGCTTTGACCCACCTCATGACCAATGAGGAGAGGGTCTTAACTTGAGGCCCTCTCTTCATTGGTCAGTCCGCATGAGACTGACTCTCAACCGCTCTCAACTCACGTTCAGAGTCATAGGCAGTGCAGCATATCTCTGTGCAGCGCAAAAGCCCGGGTGGACAGTTTGTTAAATATAAAGCGGGAGATTACAGATACAGTATTTTGCTCGTGCCCTTGCTGTCCTGGGCCCTTTAGATGTTGTGGGCCCCTGGGCAATTGCCCAGTTGCCCGTATGGTTAATCCGGGCTTGGGCATGCAGGAAAAATGTAATGATAAGTTGCATGAAGTCAGTGCATTTTGACTACAGGGTGCAAAAGATCATTTTAGTATTAGTATATTACATTTGTAGGTAATTGTGTTTATATTTAACCTTTTAATAAATGCATGGTACAAATAATGGTGTTGGTTGGGAAACTTTGGGGTTTTGTTTTGTAATTGTTAGCCAATATTTCTGGCAGTGGCACAAGATGAATTGCCCAAAGGTTAATTTTATTGGCATCAGAATTTGAGAAGTTGAGGATGACCTCATGAAAATATAAAAAACTGAGGAAAGATTAAAAATCTAAAATTTCAGTTCCTTGTAGAGCGTTATAAAAAGACCTTGAGAAGCTCTGACCACTCTTTACAAACCATCTGGAACCACTCCAGCCTGCTCAAAGCTTGCATTACTGACTTTGTCTTTTGTCTAATAACAATAAAATCTATGCCAAAAAAACAAGGGGAAAATATTGTGTAAACTTTCTTGTCTTCTTCTTGTCACAATACGTCTGTTTATGGTAATGCATTGTCATTTAGGAATATTTTGAGGTATCTTTAATCAGATGAACTTTAATGTTTCCCCTCCAGAATGTGCAAATCCCAGGCATATTCATTAGGTTTAATAAACAGCCTTGACCTTCAGTGAAAGCTCTAAGGGGAGCTGGTTCCATGAGGACAGCCTTAATGTTAATTACTGTAGATGAGTTTGTCACACATTGCCCAAAGGAGCTGTTGAAATGTCAACATAACCTGGCGGAGTATGAACAATCAGTTGTGCACTGGGGTCTCTGAGCAGTCTCACTGACTTCACACAAACATTTAGTTCCAATCCTAATGAATATTTTGAACCTGACTTAAAGTCAACATTCAAAGTCAGTATAATTTATTGATTCTAATTCGACAAGTATAGAACAATTGTACACTGAATAAATTGCAAAAATACTAATGTGAAGAGTTTTTACACATATACCCAAAAGCAAAAAGAAAAAATGTGATTCATATGTGTTCACTTAGCTATCGAGGGGAGTAAAAATGATTGCACTATGTTTAAATTAATAGGTGCAAAAATGTGAATTCTCTTCGAATCTTGTGTACTTGTGTAGTCATTGTCACATGATCAGATGAATATACAGAAGTGACCAAATGTGATGTCTGGAGGGCCATCTGCTATCAATGGCCTTATAAGCTAAATGAAACCTTCAAAATATAAGGAACATGTTATATTTGAAAGAGGAAAACACTAAGATTAAAAGAGAAGTTCAATTCCAGAACAGAAATCTACATATAATGTACTCACCCCCTTGTCATCCAAGATGTTTGTGTCTTTCTTTCTTCAGTCGATAAGAAATTATGTTTCTTGAGATAAACATTTCAGGAATTATCTCCATATAGTGGACTTCACTGGTGCTCCCAAGTTTGAACTTCCAAAATGCAGTTTAAATACAGCTTCAAATGGCTCTAAACATCCCCAGCTGAGAAGGAAAATTGTTGAGGAACAAACTCCCTTTACAAAAAAAGGTAAAACAACAAGCATTTGAGGTTAAAAAGTATATAAATTGTCAAGTTATTTCAAAAATGACTCATTGTTTCTCTAGATAAGACCCTTCTTCCTCAGCTGGGATTGTTTAGAGCCATTTGAAGCTGCATTTAAACTGCACTTTGGAAGTTCAAACTTGGGAGCACCATTGAAGTCCACTATATGGAGATAATTCTTGAAATGTTTTCTTCAAAAAACAATTTCTTATTGACTGAAAAAAGAAATACATGAACACCTTGGATAACAAGGGGGTGACTAAATTATCTGTAAATTTTTGTTCTGGAAGTGAACTTCTCCTTTAAGGTATTTAACTGACGGAAATTTAGTTTTTACACTGACCAAAATTATAAAAGCAACACTTTTGTTTTTGCCCCCATTTTTCATGAGCTGAACTCAAAGATCTAAGACTTTTTCTATGTACACAAATATTGTTCACAAATCTGTCTAAATCTGTGTTAGTGAGCACTTCTCCTTTGCCAAGATAATCCATCCACCTCACACGTGTGATGCACATATTAAGATGCTAATTAGACAGCATGATTATTGCACAGGTGTGCCTTAGGCTGGCCATAACAAAAGGCCACTCTAAAATGTGCAGTTTTACTGTATTAGGGGGGTCTGGGGGGTCCGGGGGGTCCAAAAACCAGTCAGTATCTGGTGTGACCACCATTTGGCTCACGCAGTGCAACACATCTCCTTCGCATAGAGTTGATCAGGTTGTTGATTGTGGCCTTTGGAATGTTGGTCCACTCCTCTTCAATGGCTGTGTGAAGTTGCTGGATATAGGCAGGAACTAGAACACGCTGACGTATACGCCAATCCAGAGCATCCCAAACATGTTCAATGGGTGACATGTCCGGTGAGTATGCTGGCCATGCAAGAACTTTTGGCTCACTCTCATTGACAAGACTGAGAAGGACAAGACTTCTCTATTGGAAGCTCCCATTTCTAAGGATAGCCTATTTGGAGATACGGTCATGACCGTTGTGGAGAAGTTCCAGGCAGCAAAACAGTATGCTGCCTTCTGACAACTCAACCCACACAGGTCCAAAGAGGTACCATCGTGAGGTCCAGTGGAGTGAGCATTGAGGTCCTAGGTCACACTGGTTCGGATAGACCTGAGATGGCCAAGGCCTCTCGTTCTCAGGCTCCTAGTAGTAGTTTCTGATTCTTTCGCTTGTCTTCGGATGCCAGGCCCTCCTTTGGAGAGTATATTCACCTCTCTCATCGTGGCTTCCCAGCTCAGATCTTAACTGCTCTGCCACATACTGCACCTCGGGCAGTTTTAGGTTGAGTCTTTATGACGAGCACTTCTTCAGACACTCTGCGCGTCCCAGCCTTCAGAGCTCGGGAAAAAGCCCTAGGGTCATGCGAGTGTGGCCCATTTATGATGGCCTTCGAAGCCTCCACTCTTAGGCTGGTGGGCCGGCCCGACAGAGCATTTGGGCATCTTCTTGTTATAGAGGTTTCCGCCACTCAGGTGCTTTGGGGTCCTATGCAGAAAAAAAATCAGGCGAAGGTTTCATCAAATGTTGTAGCTCCACATGTTACCTGTTCTTGCAGACGCCAGCAGCTCTCTGCAATCGAGAGATGTCTTGGCACCTGTGGTTCAACTGTTGCGAAACGTGGAGCGAATAAAGTCCCTGGCAGACTATTGGGCTGCACGACATCTCGCAATGGGTTCTTTGCACCTGACATGGTTACACCATCCAATTTCGGAAAGGGCCACCTCCTTTCAGCGGGGTTCTTCTAACGATGGTACGTCCTTGGGAGGCCTCGATTTTGAGTCAGGAGATCGCGTCACTCCTAGAGAAAGGGGCTATAGAAGAAATACCCCCACTCAGATGGAGTCAGGCTTTTACAGACGGTATTTTGTTGTGCCCAAAAAAGATGGTGGTTTACATTCGATTTTGGACTTGCGTTGTTTAAATCTTGCGCTCAGAGTGAGCAAATTTAAGATGCTAACCGTAAAGTCCGTTCTGTCTCATATCTAGTCCGAAGATTAGTTTGTAACCATTGACCTAAAGGATGCATACTTTCAAAACCAGATCGTCAAGAGACACAGGAAGTTCCTCAGGTTTGCTTTCAAAGGCAAAGCTTACCAATATTGTGTTCTTCCATTCAGACAAGCTCTGGCTCCTCGAACGTTTTCAAAATGGCTCCAGGGCGTTCATATTTTGAACTACCTGGATGATTGGCTAATATTAGCTCAATCCCGGGATCAGGCTTTAGCACACAGAGACAATCATCTTAGGAGCCATGTCAGCAGACAACCTTTTGGGGGTGTCCCTAGCACATGTTCAGTCATTACAAACCTGTCTGAGTCAGTTCAGGGTCTAGTCCACGTAGGTTTATGTCTCAGACTTTTGGGCCTGGTGGCAGCAGCATCTCCTGTAGTTCAGCTGGGCCTGCTCCACATGTGTCCGTTTTAGTGGTGGGCCAAGAGCCAGAACATTTCCTTCAGGAAGGAGCTCAGCTGGGGGTGTTCTGTTCTCGCAAGACAGTCAAAATGGGGGGATGTCTATCAAGGACGCCCGGTCCATGGAGCTTGGAAAGAGGTGCATCATGGTTGGCACATAAATCGTTTGAAATCCGCATTCTGAATTACCTCGATGACTGTCTCATCCTGGCCCAGTCCGAGGACGAGCTACTATCTCACAGATCCACTTGGATTGCCTGGGACTCAGGGTCAATTTTGCCAAGAATGTGCTGTCTCCCAGCCAATGGATATCGTTCCTGGGAACAGTTCTCGACTCAACCCAAATAAGGGCGATAGTCATGCCAGAACGCGCACTGGCTATTCAGCAGCTCCCGGCCTCATTTAAAGTTGGAGCCTCTCGCCCTGTCTTCTCCGCCTGCTGTGCAGCCCGTGGCGCAGACCCAATCTCCTGTGCCATATCTCTGATATTGTAGCTCTCATGCTCTTATGGCTGGCCAGTCAGTGGGCAGGAACAACCTAGTTGTTCTTTTTTGAAGAGATCTAGGAGGCTCAACCCGCCTCACCCCATTACCGTCCCTTCATGGGATCTGCCCACAGTGATGAGGGCCCTGAAGAGCCCTCCCTCTGAAGCACTACAGTCTATTGAACTCCGCCCTCTGATGTTGAAAACCGCTCTGCTACTGGCCTTAGCATTGGTAAAACGTATGGGGGACCTGCAGGCGCTCTCTGTGAGCCCCACCTGCCTCGAATTCGGGCACTTTTATGCTGGCATACTCCTCCTTGGCCCTAAAATGCCTCATGGGAGTCAGAGCCCACTCGACTAGAGGCGTTGCCTCATCCTGGGTTTGGTTTAGCGGTGTGTCCGTTGCAGAAATTTACTTAGGGTCCTCTCTGCTTAAGATGGCCTCACTCTTGACAAATCCAGTACTTGGCAGTTGCCTCCTTCCTGTATGCTCTTGGCCCTCAGTCAAGTTCGGAGGTTGTACAAATTCCTTGGGACAATTACTTAGGCTGGTCCATCCTCTGTGAGTTTGATCCTATTGTTTCCTGTGGGTTTTGCTGCAAAATAAGCTCCTCTGGTGCTTCGGGCGAGATCAATTATTAGTCGTTCCTCTAGCATAGCATGATGGGATTGTACTGGTTCCCCATAGTGTCTTAGCAAACGCAACGATGAGAATACTGATAGGGAACGTACTCAGTTACTAACGTAACCTTGGTTCCCTGAGATACGGGAATGAGTACTGCGCTGCTGGCTGCGCTATGTAGCTGCATGACTCAGTCACCGCTTCAGTCAAAGCAACCTGAGGATCCTATGGCGAAATGCCTGCTTATATAGCCAAATGGCCCTGCCCGAAAAAGGCTTCAGTCATCAGAGAAAAAGGAATTTTCCCATAGCGTCTTAGCAGACACAGTACTTGTTCCTGTATCTCAGGGAACCGAGGTTACGTTTGTAACCGAGTACGTTTTTCACTAATCAGGCATAAACATTGCTTTCTCAAAAACACAATCATGTACATACATGCTGTTTACATATTATTGTAGCACAGTTTGTGCTGAATACAGTGTTATAAGACTTTAGTCATTTACATGTTTATGAGCAACTGAAAAAAAGCACAAAACTTCTGAAGTATCAAAACTTCTCCAGGCCCCCAAAACACCCCAGGCACCAGAGGGTTAAATTGTGATCATGTTAAATACAAATTCAATCCTACTAAAATATTTTATTAGCCTACATGACACCCATATCTGGTACTTGCCTAAAAAGATGGGTTTATAATATTTGTAGTTAAGAGATCACATTAACAATAGGCTACTTTTAGCTTTACGCTGGAGTTGGTTCACCCTCCGCCTATGGAGATATTTCATGTAAATATTTTATTTTAAGGGGTTTGGCTGACATAAATGTTTGGAAACCCCTGCATTACATGAACACACATGGATAAACATAAAAACAACAATAACGGGTCTTCCAGGTTTAAAATATTTTTGTCCAAACTTCCAGAACCAACAATTACTGAAGGTCAATGGATATGAGGACGACGTAGTGTTTAGTAACTTGCATAATTATTTGTTTAATACATGGTCTAATACAGGGGTCTCCAAACTCGGTTCTGGAGGGTTGGTGTCCTGAAGAGTTTAGCTCCAACTTGCCTCAACACACCTGCTTGGAAGTTTCTAGTATGCCTAGTAAGATCTTGATTAGCTGATTCAGGTATGTTTAATTAGGGTTGGACCTAAACTCTGCAGGAGACCGGCCCTTTAGGACAAAGTTTGAAGACCCCTGGTCTAGTAACTTGAGAGGTGATTTTTTTCCCCCAAAATCAGAAGCATGGTTTGCATTTATTTACATGACATTTGTGAATATAGTCAAAGCTGAATGGTATGACACACAGTAGGATTTTTATAAAGGACAATTTACAAGAAAGAAAAAAGAATTAGGGAAAGTCTTCTGATTAAAATTTGAAAATAACCAGAAGATTAACTTGTTTTTGAGTGTTGTTTGTTTCAACCTCCTTGTTTTTCTGACCTAAGGCACTTAACATTGAGTCACATTACCATTACGGTAAAGCACAAGAGAATATGGCAACCCCCTAATTGCATTCTCAACAACAATATAAGATCACATTTAGCATCTACAGAAAAAATAGAGAGAGATTCCAGAGGAACACATTTGATATTTTTGATGTGCGGACTTTTTAACAGTAGGCAACACAGATCAGTCTTCTGGATACCTTGATGTCACTTTAGCATCATCGACTGCAGTGTGTCTCTGTTTTGCTTTAAATTGCTTTCCCAATTATAGCTTAAAATCACTTTAAATCATTATATTAAACTATATCATTTAATTAACAGGATATTTAGTTTTTTTTTTAAAAAAACTTGACGATTGTGAAATGAACAGTTCAGAATTGAACAAACGCAAAGACTTTTTTGGAGAGGCTGTTTTCAAAAACTTCATTGTGGTCTTGTTTGGTATCATTATCAATTGTATTAACAGTTTGCTGGTTTATACTTTCATCAAGAACCCTGTCTTCGCTCAGGAGCCACGCTATATCCTCTACATGCAGCTGATCATCAATGACATGGTTACACTGTCTTTCACTGTGACTTTGTTTGTGCTTTCTTACACACTACCAGTCTTTAATGTTGCTGTCTGCTGCATCATCATCTTCATTGGAAGCATTGTCTACAGGAACACACCCCTAAACCTGGCCGGCATGGCTATTGAACGCTTTGTGGCCGTCTGCTACCCACTACATCATTCACGAATATGCACCATCCAAAACACCAAAATCCTGATCTGCATCATCTGGCTGGTGGGAGCTTTGCCAGGTGTGGTGGACCTGCTTGTGCTCTTAATTATTCGTCCACTCTCCTTCTTCACTTCTAGCCGTGTGTGCCTCCCTCACAATGTGTTCGACTTTGAATACTATGTAATAAGTAAGACTGTTTTTAATGCTGGCTACATGTGCTTAGTGTGGGTGCTGCTCTTCTACACTTATTTCAAAGTGCTGTTTTCTGCTAAAGCAGCTGCTTCAGAACCAGCTCAAGCACAGAAGGCCAGGAGAACCATTTTACTGCATGGAGTCCAGTTACTGCTCTGTACATTGTCCCTGTTCACAACTTTCCTGGATGGGGCCTTAACAACTCTCTTTCCTTACTACCAGTCTGTAATCTTTTTCTGCAACTTCATTTTCACCAGCATTTTACCACGTCTGCTGAGCCCACTCATATATGGCATGAGGGATCAAAAGTTTAAAAAGTACATGAAGAGTTCACTGATGTGTGGCTCCGACAACAGAGTCACTGACCCTTCTGATTAGAAAAAGTGTCATGTTCTGGCTCCTGACAATGCTGAGATGCTGAATTTCACTCACACATTCAAAATGTTCAAGCTGTAAACATTTTTTTTCCCCCAGAATTCTGTCTTGTATTTCAGAACAGACACGGAGGAGATTATACAGTAAACAATGTTCAAACAGTGTTACCTCATAAAATATATAAATCATTAACATGTAAAAGTGTTGAGTCTCAAAATATTTCTTTCCATGTGTAAACAGGCACCTCCAATACATTTAGTGATGCACTAATACATATACTGTGAAAAAAGTGGTAACCTGCAACTGTTATTTCAGAGACTAATTTGTACTTGATCCATTAACATGACTTCTATTTATGTATCTCATCAGGTTGATACAGTCAAATTACAAATTACATTTTTGGCTTACATAAAACCAGTTAATGTATATGTTCTCACATAAAGCACATTATTAAGATTATCTGAATAAATAAATAAAACAAATAAATCAATGTTTCCTACAATAATAATTCCTGTGTAAATACATTTACTGTATACCTTCTCTCTACATAAAATGTTCTATGAAATATGTATTTTAATTCCAAACTATATTTGATGTTTCAGCTACATGTGGTGAAAAGTTCATAAATATTTTTGTATTAAATTATAATAAATATAACCCTCATGTTATGTTTTGGTCAGTTGGACCCAGACAAGATTTTCTTTTTCCTGAAAATGTTGGTTATTTTTATCGCATCCGAAAACTTACTGGCAGTTCACTAAAAAGATATATATGACTCGAATAATTAATGGGCGAGTGACTGACAATGCTAGTTTAGTATATATATATGTATGTATATATCTATATATATCTATATATCTATATCTATATCTATATATATATATATATATATATATATATGTGTGTGTGTGTGTGTACGTATGTGTGTATATATATATATATATATATATATATATATATATACACACACACGTACACACAAATACAGTACATTGATCAACCACAACATTAAATCTGAAGGATATAATGGTATCTAGATGACTGGGTCAGAGCATCTCTAAAACGGCAATCTTGTGGAGTGTCCACATGGGAGCGAAGGCCAGGCTATCTAGTTGAATCACACAGAAGAGCTACTGTAGCTCAAATTGTCTTCTACCAAACTTATTTCTGTAGCTTACATTGTCAAAAACTTAATTCTGGCCATGATAGAAAGGTGTCAGAATAGTTTGCTGTGTATGAGGCTGCTTAGTGCCCATAATGACTTGTTTTCCTGATCAAATTATTTATTCAGATTTAGTTTCACATCAGAAACATATATACAGTTCAAATGAACTATATACAAACAGATGCCATGAAGCCGTCCACTTGTGAAAAGAAAGAGAGGGGGAAAAAGAAAGAAATATCAAATATGCATAGTAAGGATATCAACTTTTCAGTCTGTCTAGCAACATCACAGCAACATTTGTCTAACTCTGAATATTGTTGTCCTTTGCTCCGTTAACCCTGGCAGTGGTGCCTTCCATCAAGACAATGGCTCTGAAACATGATAGCCAAGTAAAGGTTGTGGGAGTGGATGGTTCTATTCAAAACTTCAAAATAATCATTATGGCAGCAGTACTTAATAAATCCAGAATCCCAAAAGAACATACAAATTTCCAACAAAGAAGAACCACCACTGGGCATTCCCAAAACAAGCCTACTGTAGATTTATTACATAAATGAGAGCAAGGATCTGATCTAACCTTTATCTTGTATAGAACACTGGGAATGATGTAGGCCCTGTTGATACTGTCAGATCCATGGACTGTTTTTGTTGTGTTTTTATTCCCCATGTGCTCTGTGACCTAGTTTCTGTGTCCCATAGCATGACAGAAGACAGGACCTAGAAAAGTGAAAGTATCATAGCTTGTTACCCCGCGTTTTGTTTTTTCGTTTTTGTTTTTTGTTATGGATTGGGTGGTGAAATTCTCTGTCCTGGTCACTTTCACCCTGAGATTTGCTGGACTTGCTGTCACTTCCCCACATGATGAGACTTGGATTGGGAACAGGGACACCACCAGACTGAACTGAAGGAAGGCCATGTTTCAGTGTCTGGAGAGCATCCTAACCTGATCTGGAGCCCAACATCACCCCGCTTCATGGAGCACCAGCCCGAGCCCATCGTGAATGGACAGCCAGAGCCCATCGCAACCCACGAGCCAGCACAAGAAGGAGCGACTGAGCTGGAGAGCCTCATCAATTGTCTGACTAGGTTTGAGAGCTGGCTACGTCTCACGCGACAGTGGATGTTACAGTGGAGCGTGAGGGTGCTGAGGAAAGCCCCACCCATTGCACCACTGCTGAGGGTGCGCAAAGGCTGAGTTCAGAGGGAAATTTGTATATATATGCAGACCTGCCTGTTATTCTCCCACCTTCGTCTGAACTCTCTGCCTGCCCTAAACATTTTGAACTCCCACCCAGCCACCTCTCCCACCTCCTCTGTATCAGTCCTTACCATTGCCACCGCTGTCTCTTGGCAGACCCTCAGCTCACCCTCAGCCCACCATCTGTGTGGTGGGATCGCCGCGGGTCTGCCAGCCTCCATCGGCGTCGTGGCTGGAGGATCCCTGTTTTCTGCCTCCAGCCTCTGAATCCCGGACTCCGCTTCGGCCCTTTGACCCAGCGGCTCCACCATGGCTCCTAGCTCCCTCATCTCCACTGTTACCCGTCGGCCCACCAGCTCCACCAGGCTTCCTCATCCCTCCGGCTCTGCTTTGGTCGGTCGTTGGCCCGCCATTGCTCCTCTGGCTGCGCCTTGTCGCTCTATCCCACCAGCTCTGTTGGACTCTTCCATTCCCCCAGCTCCACCTTGGTCACCAGAGCCCTCGGCTCCACCCTGGCCCTCTTGATCCTTGGCGTCACCCTGGATAATTGTCACAATTCTGTATTGTTAAAGGCGGTATATAAATAAAGGTGATTTGATTTTGATAATCGGCTCTCCGTCTCTGCCTCGGGCTCCACCACCACCTGCTCCACTGCCGTCGGTCGGCCCCATGACTCCTCCCTCCATTGGCTCCACCGTGGGTCGCCATCATGACTGTGGCCTGGATCCCGCCTGGCCCCTCCTGCTCCAAATCCCTTCTATCTCCTCACTGGCTCCTCCCTCCATCATCTCCACCCTGGACCCTGTTTGTCGTCCTCCTCCTGGGAGTCCGTTCTCCGCCCGAACCTCCACCTGGGTTGTCTGCCTGCTTTCATGCCAGCCCTTTTCCTTTCCTTATGTCCTCCTCCACACAAATCCTTTGTGTGGATTAATTAAAGATTGTTTACTTTAAATCTGCATCTTCTTTGTGCGTTTATTGACCGTACCGTGACAGATACATTTATAATGTATCATCTGATGTGCAAGATTCTTAGATGCAGTAAAACATCTCCATACCGCATTCTCTTTCCCAGGAGTGGATAGCTGGAATATAAGAGTACTGCAGTAACTAAACCACTAGAAGGAGTATTAGTGTCCAACCACTCCCACAGAGAATGTGGGAGCACATTGGTAGCCCAAGGAACACCATAGACCTTTAAGGCTGACCTCAGTCTTAAATATAAAAAAAAGAAAATCCAGGTAAAGAAGACTCTACTTAAGCCCTGAAACGATTTGAGGTCATTATCACAATAAATGTCATTCAATGTATGAACACCAGCATCAGACCAGGCTTTAGAAGCAAAGGGTTTGTTACCAATGTATAAACGATAAACACCTGAAGCACGCATGTGGAAAAGCACCTCTCACACAGTGCACGAGTACTCTTTTATGTTGCATGAACAGATGATACACAAAATTATGTCGGAACTGTCCATTTTGATGAGTATTCACGTAAACACACTCGGTTATGTCTTAAGTGAACTTAAGTGAAGTTAATTAAGCAAAACAAATCACTGACTGCTCTTGACTGAATCACTTTGGTAGCCTGAGGATTAATCTAAATGTATTTATATAAATAAATCTGTAAAATAAATATGTATGCTGGAAAGAATGAAGAATGTGGTAAGCAGGTTGTTATAAAGAATGCATAGTATATAACCATTGGTATTTCATTGAAAGGAGGACCATGTTCTTGTTAAACACATTTATTTATATGTATATAAATATTTGTATAGAAATTCTATGAAACTGTAAAATATTTAAAATACGAAACTTACTTGAATGCAACTATGCTTTTTAACTGCATCAATGTTTTATGATATTACAGAGGGCTTATCGAATTTGCATATCTCACTACACAAGAGACAAAACAATACATACATGTTTTGCTTCAACCTCAATGTTTTTCTGACTTTGGGGAATTCTTTGTGGACTCAGAAGTGACATTAACAATAATGCTCATGAGAATATGGCAACCCCTGAATAATGTCAACAAGACAGTAGCAATAAAATAAAGGACAGACGAAGGGATCAGAGTTTAATGTCTTTGATCCATAGATTTTAACTTTAAGCAGCTCAGAAAAGCCTTTCTATTGCAGCATGCAAGGCCTCCATTTTGCTTTGAATTCTTATCCCAATTATAAGCTTAATAACATTTAATTAACAGGACCTTGTGTTTTTTAAAAAGAAGAAGAAAAAAAACATTGTGAAATGAACATTTCAGGGCTTATCGACCGACAAGAATTTTTTGAGGAAACCTTATTCAAAAACTTCATTGTGGTTTTATTTGGTATTATTATCAACTGTATCAACAGCTTGCTAGTTTATACTTTCTTCAAGAATCCTGTCTTCGCTCAGGATCCCCACTATATCCTCTACATGCAGCTGATCATCAATGACATGATTACACTGTCTGTCAGTGTGATTTTGTTTGTGTTTGTTTACTTACTGCCAAACATAAATGTTGCTGTCTGCTGCATTTTCATCTTCATTGGAAGCAATGTCTACAGGAACACACCACTAAACCTGGCCGGCATGGCTATTGAGCGCTTTGTGGCCGTCTGCTACCCTCTACATCACGGACAAATATGCACCACTCCAAACACCAAAATCCTTATCGGCATCATCTGGCTGGTGGGAGCTGTGCCTGGCGTAGTGGACCTGCTTGTGGTCTTGGCTCTTCGCCCACTTTCCTTCTTTACCACTAGCCGGACATGCTTCCACCAAAATGTGTTTGATTTTGAATACAATGTAATAAGTCATGCTGTCTTTAACATCGGCTACATGTGCTTAGTGTGGGTGCTGCTCTTCTACACTTACTTCAAAGTGCTGTTTTCTGCTAAAGCAGCTGCTTCAGAACCAGCTCAAGCACAGAAGGCCAGGAGAACCATTTTACTGCATGGGGTCCAGTTACTGCTCTGTACATTGTCCCTGTTCACAAGTGTCCTGGATGGGGCCTTAACGTCTGTTTTTCCATACTACAGGTCTGAAATCTACTTTTGCACCTTTATTCTCACCAGCGTTTTACCACGTCTGCTGAGCCCACTCATATATGGCATGAGGGATCAAAAGTTTAAAAAATACATGAAGAGTTTACTTATGTGTGGCTCAGACAAGAGAGTCACTGCCCCTTCTGATTAGCAAAACTGTCATGTTCTGGCTCTTGACAATACTGAGAAGCTCAGTTTTACTCAAAAATCTGTAATGTTCATGTTCTGCAACCCCCGCTTTTAAATTCTGTTTTTTATTTCAGCATAGACATGGACTTGATTCTAAAGTGAACCATGTTCAAACAGTGTTACTTTGTATAAAATCTACAAATCATCAAAATGTAAAACTGCATTAAAAAAGATGATTCTTTTTCCATGAGTGAGCAGTGGCACCTCCAGGAAATGTTTAATGGGGTGGCTCTAGCACAGGTAAAACTGTAAGTTGGCACTCCCTTACAAAAAAGACGTTTATTCAAGTGTGCTATTACTATACTTTTTTTAAACTAAAATTAGGAAAGTATACTTTCAGTCTACTTTTTATGTACTTCTCAGAAATGTGCTTTATATACTTATCAGAAATATATTTCAAATTACATTTAAGTATACTTGATTTATACTTAGAAAAAGTATTTGATCTATACTTGTGCTCTCAGAATCCGTGTTTTCATTGTTATATATGAGAGATGCTATTACACATCTTCTGTACAAAATTTCCAAAACACAAGCAAAGAAGAAACCAAAACAGATGCTTCCACACTGTAATAAATGCAAATACATATTTTCCATTTTACGAAACATTTTGTCTCAAATACTAAGGGTTTTTTAAACTAAAAACCCTTGTCAGACCAACAAAATTACACAAATGTTGTCCCAACTAGTCACAGTTGTCTGATCAAATTTCATATTGTTGAAATTTTAAGGCTTTGTAAGTTCCCAGCATGCATTGCAGCATGAATAAATTATCCAGTTACTGTTATAGGATTATTGTTTTGCTGTTTGCTGACTTCATTTAAACTTTTTTTGTTGTTGTTTTGTCATTATTGTTAGTTATTTGTTGTACTGTGACGTACAGATCTAATCTTTTTAATATTTGCTGATTGCCACCGTTCTTGAGGTTTGTGTATCTAGTTTTGAGGCCTAGATACTTTCAACTATTTATATCTATTCTCTGGATATCTTAATCTTGTAAAATGCTTTACAAACAAAGACAATGTTGTCTACATACTAGACTAAGTTATTCATAATGTTTTGTATGTTCAGATATATTTAAATAACAAAATATATACGAATTAATACCTAAATAAAGACATAGTAGTATACTTAAGTGTGATATAAAGTTCACTTAAAAAAACTTACAAACATACTTACAGTATAAAACTACTAATCTTGTATTTTACAGAGAGTATACTTCAAAGTGTACTAAAAATGCATAAAAAAAGTATTTAATTAGTTAGCTATCAGTATACCTATTAGTTCACTTTTAGTATATTTGCAGTACAAACTGAAAACATAGATGTAAACTAGTTATGTATTCAAAGTTTACTACTGTTATACTTAAAGTATACTTAAAAGTATACTTTTATATACTAGAAACTGGGCCAATTTAGTCCCAAGGAGTATTAAAGTAGTACACTGAAAAGTATACTACTAGTATGCTGATATTTGTATACTTATTACATAAAGTATACTTAAAAATATACTTGAACTTTACTTAAGTATACTTAATAAAATAAACTTGAAGTATTCATTTCCAAAAAGAAATACAAAATTGTGCTAAAAAACATTCAACATGTTCATATAAGAAACAACTGAAAACAATGCACATGGATACAAAACACTTTGGTCTTTTACTGCTCAAAAGTCGCCTTTTGTTTTGATTGTTTTTAGGTAACAAATACGGCAACATCAACAGAGCTCTCACAAAAGCTATATAAAGGAAATAGTTTTATTATATTAGAAATTCTAAGGCTACACAAAGATTTCCAAGGCATTAAAAGTTCCTAGAGACACAGCTGGCAGCCTTATTCCTTAGATTTAAATGTGTAGTACTAGAAAATCCTTGAGGGTGTTTTACAAAAAAACACAAGATCATAAAAAATGTTTGATTGGAGTGACTGAGAAAAACCTGCAATGTACAGCCAAAGACTTGCAAGACCAAGAAGGTCGACTAGAACATGATAAAATTCATTTGGATAGACCTGTGGAGTTCTGGAAGAATGTTTTATGGAGTGATGTGACCAAAGTGAAACTTTTTGGACCCATGGATCAGCGGTATGTCTGGTGCAAAAAAAGGCAATGCTTATAAGTGTCACGATACACTCACGATAACGAAGAGAGCAGACAAGGGACTGTAGTAGAATGTAGATGAACACAGTTTTATTGAACAGCGGTAGTAAGTCAAACGTATGGAGAAATGAAGCAATGAGCAAGCTTATCTGACTGTCCTTGTGTGTGGAAGTGGATGAAGAGAGCTCGCAGAGTGAGTAGTTAGGGTAATCTAGGTGCCCTGCTAAAAAAAACAGCTAAAACCAGCTTAGGCTGGTTTAAGCTGGAAGTAGCTGGTTTTAGCTGGTCTCCCAGCCTGGCCAAGCTGGTCAAGCTGGTCTCCTAGTCTGGCCAAGCTGGTCAAGCTGGTCTTCCAGCCTGGCTGGTTACAGATGGAAGTAGCTGGTTTTAGCTGGTCTCCCAGCAGCCAGGCTAGTTTAGCTGGTTTAAGCTGGGAGTAGCTGGTTTAGCTGGTCTCCCCAGCGGCCAGGCTGGTTTTAGCTGGTTTAAGCTGGAAGTAGCTGGGTTTTAGCTGGTCTCCCCAACCTAGCCAGGCTGGTTTAAGCTGGATTTAAGGTGGAAGTAGCTGGAATTGTTTTAGCTGGTCTCCCAGCCTGGCCAGACTGGTTTTAGCTGAGTAGCTGGTTTTAGCTGGTCTCCAGCCTGGCCAGACTGGTTTAGCTGAGGCGATGAAGCTGGAGAGTAGCTGGTTTTAGCTGGAAGTAGCTGGTTTTAGCTGGTGGTCTGGTCACAGCCTGGCCAGCTGGTTTTAGCTGGAGGTAGCTGGTTTTAGCTGGTTTAGCTAGTTTTAGCTGGAAGTATCTGTTTTAGCTGGTCTCCAACTGGCCAGGCTGGTTTTAGCTGGTTAAGCTGGAAGTAGCTGGTTTTAGTTCTCCCAGCCTAGCTGGTTTTAGCTGGTGCTGGAAGTAGCTGGTTTTAGCTAGTCTCCCAGCCTGGCCAGGCTGGTTTTAGCTTGTTAAGCTGGAGTAGCTGGAATTAGCTGTTTGCTGGTCTCCCAGCCCGGCCAGGCTGGTTTTAGCTGGATTAAGCTGAAGTAGCTGGTTTTAGCTGGTCTCCCAGCCTGGCCAGGCTGGTTTTAGCTGGAAGCAGCTGGTTTAGCTGGTCTCCCAGCCTGACCAAGCTGGTGTCCATTTGACCTAATTACAAATGAATGAAAAAAAAAAAAAAGTAATGTTGTGAAATATTATTGCAATAGTTTTTTGTCTATTTTAATATACTTTAAAATGTAATTTATTTCTGAATTTTCAGCATCATTACTTCTTTTCATCCTTTATAAATCATTGTAATATGCTGATTTATTATCAATTTTTAGAATAGAATAAATAGAAACAGTTGTGCTGTAATTTTATATATATATATATATATATATATATATATATATTTTTTTTGAACCTATGATACTTTTTTCAGGATAATTTCATGGATTCCAACAAGTATGTGTTAAACTGAAATTGATAGTAAAGACTTCTATTGTTAGATAAGATTTCTGTTTTCTATTTGTTGAGAGGTAATCTAATTTTTCTATTTATTCATGCATGCACTATATGTAACCATTTGGCCTGCCCATGACTACAATTTTCTGGTCAACTAGTAGTTATTTATTTTAAAGAGATTAGTTGACTAATTGCATATTAATAAACTATATAATTTATAATAATGAAACTTTAATTGCCTATAGCCCATCAGCGCTCAAGCGCACACAAAGCTTGCCACAGAGCACTGGCAGTAATGATTATGAATGTGTCAGGTAAAGAAAACAGAAGACTGCCTTAACATTATAATAATTCATTAATATGTGTTTTCTGTATTTTCGGCTGCAGTGATAAAGTCGATAACACTTGTCATCTCTACAGTGGATGTGCACGTTTGATTGAATGGATTACACAATCTGAAAATATTTGTTTTCCATTTTAACTGGCTTATTTAAAAGTAGACATTTCACTTTCTATAGATACATTTTTCATGTCTGTGAAACAAGCATGGAGTTTATGTTTTTTTTTTTGACACCCTCAAGTTCATAGAGACCTAGGGCCAGAATTACATCATGGACTTCACCACTTCCTGTGGATTTTTTTTCTAGCATCTAATGAAATTTTGATAGACTAATGGTTAATTGATGATCAGAACTCAGGACAGCTAAAAATTGTTCATGCTAAGATATTCCTATTCATATTCATCCATGTATACTCATTTATCAATAAAATAGCTACATTAATTAAACACCTACAGAAATATCCAAATGGAAGTGTATATATATATATATATATATACACACACACTTCCATTTGGATATATCAATTTTATCTTTATTTTAGCAATAAAGGGAACAACTATCAGGGGCATGTTTCTAAATTATTGCAGGCTATGTCTGGAAAAAAAAGGAAAATGTGCAACAAAGACATGACACTATAGTTTGTTTTTTTAAGTAGTTTTACTTGTTGAAAACTAATAATCTAAATTATTTATTTTTTAAGTCTGTTTCAGTGACTGGCAGAAACAAAAGGAGCCTGAAAGAAGAGAGAGAGAAAAGAGGGAGAAACAAGTGGGGCATTACATATCCCAAAAAAAATTACAAGATATAATAAAAAAGAAAAGAAAAATGAAAATGCATAATATGTTTAGAATTCTGTTATTGTTCATCTTCACCATTAATTGTTAATATAGTTTTAGAATTGTAATCATTCCAATTATTTTGTAAATATTTTGTAAATATTTGTTAATAAAGGGGCTGTAAGATCAAATACAAATTGTTTTAATGGTTCCTTGTGGTCCTGCAGATTATTAAAAGTAAACATATTACTTATTTGTCGCATTATTTGTCAGGAAAATTGGGGCAAGGTCAAGGTCAAGGTCAAGGTCAAAGTTTATTTATAAAGCACATTTAAATACAGTTGACACTGCCCAAAGTGCTGTACATGTTTCAATTAGAAAAAAAATAAATAAATAAAAAATACACACAGTACAAAAATAGCAACAAAAAACGTAAAAATGCTAAACTCAGCTCATGTTGAAAGCCAATGCATAAAGGTGTGTTTTTAAAAGTGACTTAAAACTGTCAATGGAAGAGGCTGGTCGAATGCTCAAAGGGAGCTCATTCCAAAATTTGGGTCCGACGACCGCAAATGCCCTACCACCTCGGGTTTTTTTCTTAGGGCGGGGACAGGTTAAAAGCTGTTGGTCACATGACCGCAAGGCTCTCACAGGACAGTGTAGAGTCAACATTTCAGACAGATACTCTGGAGCCAGGCCATTCAGTGATTTAAAAACTAACAGTAGGATTTTGAATTGTATCCTGAAGGGAACCGGGAGCCAATGAAGAGACTGTAGCACAGGAGTGATATGGTCATAGCGCCTAATGCCTGTTAGAAGGCGTGCAGCTGCATTCTGTACTAGTTGCAAACGACGAATAGATGCAGAATCAAGACTGTAATACAAAGAATTACAATAGTCCAGACGTGTAGAAATGAACATGTGGACTAGTTTTTCCAGCTGGTTAGAAGGCAGATATGGTTTCACTTTAGCAATTAATCGTAGCTGAAAAAAGCTTGTTTTAACGACGGAGCTGATTTGTTTGTCAAATTTAAAAGAACTATCAATCGTAACTCCAAGATTATTTACATGGGAGCTAAAGGGAACACCAAGATCAAGGGTCTGTTTAGAACTGCCGAACATAACAATTTCAGTCTTGCTCTCATTTAGATTGAGGAAGTTTAGCTTCAACCAGTCTTTCACTTCCTGGAGGCAACTCTGCAAAGACTGCATAGAACTGTTTTCTGACTTAAGAGGCATGTAAATTTGGACGTCGTCTGCGAAACAATGAAAAGAAATATCATATTTCCTAAAAATTGAGCCCAGAGGCAGCATATACAGAGAGAACAAAACTGGGCCTAGAACAGAGCCCTGGGGAACTCCACAAGTGAGAGGGGCTTTTGCAGATGGAAAAGGGCCAAAGCTCACGGAGAACTTCCGTCCTATAAGGTAGGACCGAAACCATTTTAAAACCGTGTCCTTAATCCCAACACAGGATTCCATGCGTGATAATAAAATCTCATGATCCACTGTATCAAAAGCTGCAGTAAGATCTAAAAGCACCAAAACAGCTGCCTGGCCGGAGTCTGCCATTAAAAGCAAATCATTAAAAATTTTTAAAAGTGCAGTTTCTGTGCTATGGCACGATTTAAAGCCAGACTGGAATTTCTCTGTAATTTTATTTGAATCCAGATAAGATTGCAGCTGAGAGAAGACCACTTTCTCTAGTACCTTTGATAAAAAGGGCAGCTTTGATATTGGTCTATAGTTAGACAGCACCGAGGGATCCAAGTTATGCTTTTTAAGTAGAGGCTGGACAACAGCATACTTAAACACCTCAGGAACACAGCCGGAGTTCAAAGAGGAATTTATCAACTTTAAAATACATGGCCCAACAGACTCGAAAACACTTTTCAAAAGTTTAGGGGGGAGGCTGTCATGAGGGCATTCAGAAGGTCTTAGAGCTTGAGTCACTTTCGAAAGTTCTGAAAGGGACACAGGCTCAAAGTGACTGAACCCCACTGAATAAATATTACAAACAGCAGGATCAGTAACAGTGTCAGCAGCAGTACACGAGGACCTGATTTTGGAAATCTTGTCGATAAAGAAAGAGTTAAATCTTTCACACAGTGTGATACTTGGAGCAATAGCAGGTGTTACAATGGGGTTTACCAGCCTATTCAATACATTAAAAAGCACTTGCGGTCTATGGCTATTGACAGACACAAGGTTACACATGTATTGTGATTTTGCAGATTTTACAGCCCTCTGGTAGTCCGTAAGAGAATCCCTGAGGATATCCAGCGAGACGTGGAGCCTATCTTTCCTCCATTTTCGCTCGGCTTGACGGCATTTGCGTCGGAGCGAACGAGTACAGTCATTAAGCCATGGCTCTCCAGCAGCCTTCGGCCGTCTCAGTTTAAGGGGAGCGACGGAGTCAAGAGTTCTAGTACATGTGAGATCGAACAACCTAGTTAGCACATCGATATGTACATGGTCGTCCAAGTTAAGGAACTCAGAGGCATCAAAAGCAACAGAAAAGTGCACTGGAGTCAATAAATTCATTGAGCGTCTTTGACACACAGGGACGCTTTGTTTAGAATAGGAACAGGGCAAAGTAACAGTAAACGAAATAGGTGAATGGTCAGATATATATGTACCACCAATTTCAGTGACACAAACATTCAATCCATATGATAAAATCAGATCTAAAGTGTGGCCCTTCTCATGTGTGGGTCCGTACACAGATTGGATTAAGTTAAAAGAATCAATAACACTTAAAAAGTCCTTGGTCATTTGTTTAGAGGGACAACATACATGGATATTAAAATCACCAACAATTAAAAAACAATCAGAGATAAGAGCTATTCCAGCCAGAAAGTCTGAAAAATCACTGATGAAGTTCTTATTGAACTTGGAGGGCGATACACAACAGCACATAACACAGGTACGCGTAACTTTAGCTTAAATAGCTGCAGTTCGAAGCTTGTAAATCCCTTTAAAAATGTTTCTTGACAAGGGAATTTCGATTTAAAAACCGTGGCTATTCCTCCGCCTTTCCCTGTTGTACGTGAAGTACTAAGAAAAGAACAGTCGGGCGGAAGAAGTTCTGAGAAAGGCAAACACTCACCGACGTTGAGCCAAGTCTCCGTCATAAACATAAAGTCCAGTTCCCTTGAGGCAAAAAAGTCATTCAAAATGAAGGTCTTGTTGGCAACTGATCTAACATTGATCAGAGCGAAGCGAAGGAGAAGATCCGCGCTGCTCGATCGAGACCGGACACGAGAAAGCACACAGAGATTTCCTCGGTCCACGCCACGCCCGCCGGAACCGGGAGGCCGGGGGAGGTAATCCGTCGCTGGGGAGAACAGCTGATCCACCACGGGGACGCCAACCGCAGGCGCGACAGGATAGAGCCACCGCCTTCTCGGGACCGCAGGGCCCAAAAACGCCGGCGACAACAGGCCGGCCATAGCACGACCACGTCTCCCACTAGATCCACACGAAGCACGAAGGTAGGCTCTAACACGAACCAAAACACCACTACGCTTTCCTCGCTTTCTGGGGCGTCTTCGCTGTATCACTGGAACTACGCACCGCAGATAGTCCGGTATTGCAGAGAGGAAAGGGGGGTCTTTGCATCCGTCGCCACTAATATTTTGCTTTATAAATATTTCGTGAGATACGCGGATGTTAAAGAGAGCCTGGCGATCATACACGAGAAGAGCCGAAACATTCCTGCAGATAGAAGTTACAACCAATATTAGCCAGAGTGCAATAGACAGACGGAACGCCGTGCACACTGCTGGCGCCATCTTGCCAAAAAAAAGACACTATGTAATCAATCAATCATCAAACAAACATTTTGACCAGCTAAGACCAGCCTGACCAGCTAAAACCAGCCTGGCTGACCAGCTAAGACCAGCCTGGCTGACCAGCTAAAACCAGCTAAGACCAGCCTGACCAGACCAGCTAACCAGACCAGCTGACCAGCTAAAACCAGCTACCAGCCTGACCAGCTTAAACCACCTAAAACCACCCTGACCAGCTAAGACCAGCCTGGCTGACCAGCTAAAACCAGCCTGACCAGCTGAAAAAAGCTGGTCAAAACCCCTCTAAAACCAGCTATGACCAGCCTGGGAGACCAGCTTAAACCAGCTTGACCAGCTTAAGCTGGTTTAAGCTGGTTTTTTCAGCAGGGTTAAGCTGTTTTTTTCAGCAGGGATGCATATGCTCAAATTAATAACCATTCTGTTCCAATATAAAACCTGTGCTAAAAAACATTCAACAGATGCTCACATAAGAAAACAACTGAAAACAATGCACACAGAAACAAAACATTTTGGTGTGAATGGCCTCTTATTCACAAAACACAGAAGTAGCTAAAATCTCTCAAAGTTACTGCTGGGCATTGAGTAATGGAAGGAAGCTGCCTGGTTTAATGAATCACATTTTCTTTTACATCAGGTGGACGGACAGGCATGTGTGCATTGGTTACCTGTATAAGAGATGGCAAATGCATTATGGGAAGAAGGCAGGCCGGGCTAGGAAGTATTATGGTCTGGAAAATGTTCTGCTGGAAAACTCTGTCATATATATGAATGTAACACTGCAAAAATTGTTCAGGAATGGTTTGAAGAACAAAGTGCTCGAGATGTTGCCTTGGCCTCCAAATTTCCCAGATCACAATCCAATTAAGCATCTAAAGGAATTACTGGACCAAAAAAATCAGATTCATCCCAGGCCCCACTACTTAACTGGCAAGACTTAAAGTGATAATTCACCCCCAAATTAAAATTTGGGGGCCCTCCAGGGCGGAGCCGGAGGCGGAGTAGGAGCCCTCCGGGGCGGAGGCGGAGCAGGAGCCCTCCGGGGCGGAGCCGGAGGCAGAGCAGAAGCCCTCCAGGGCGGAGCCGGAGGCAAAGCAGGAGGCCCAGGAGCCCTTCAGGGCGGAGCAGGCGTCCGCGTCACGGTCTGGGACCTGGGGAGAGCAGGGACAGAGGAGGCAGACAGAATAGGGGGAGAAGGTGCAGCAGCCCTCCGGGACGGAACAGGAGGCAGAGCAGGAAGCGCAGCAGCCCTCCGGGGCGGAACAGAAGGCAGAGCAGGAAGCGCAGCAGCCCTCCGGGGCGGAACAGGAGGCGCAGCAGCCCTCCGGGGCGGAACAGGAGGCTGCGTCATAGACTGGGACCTGGGGAAAACAGTGACAGAGAATGCAGACAGAAAAAAGGGAGAAGCAGAGAGTTTAGCGGTTAACGCCCCCTCCATAAGAGGTTCTACGGCAGGCGCCGACACCTCTGGAGGCATTGGCGCAACTTCTCCGATGGGGAAGGCCTCTGGAGCAGACTTGAGACCAGACGGGACCTCCGAAGCAGGCTTGTGATCAGAGGGGAGCTCTGGAGCAGGCTGGAGACCAGACGGGAGCTCTGGAGCAGGCTTGAGATCAGACGGGAGCTCTGGAGCAGGCTTGAGCAGACGTGACCTCAGAAGCTGACCTGTGAACAGACGTGATCTCAGGAGCTGACTTGTGAACAGACGTGACCTCAGGGGCACAGTGTGCAGCTCACACACACCAGATGGCAACCGCCATTAAAGGAAGAGCAGCAGCGGGAGGTCGTGGTGGGTCCAGTACACTGGCTATCATGATAGGCCGTGATCGTGGGATATCAGACGAGGCATGGCACGGCTCTGGAAGGTCAGACGAGACGTGACTTGGCTCTGGACAAATAGACGAGACATGACGAGGCACTGGGAGGTCTGATGAAACATGGAGAGGCTCTCGGCCGTCAGGCGGGACGTGGCTTGACTCTGGGCGGTCAGACGAGACATGGTGAGGCTCTAGACAGATAGACGAGATGTGACGGGGCTCTGAGCCGTCGGGCAGGATGTGACTTGGTTCGTGGGGATTTGCCGTGACCTGACTTGATTCGTGAAGATCAGTAGTGAACTGACTTGACTCTTGGAGATCAGTTGTGGCTTGACCTGGTTCGTGGAGATCGGCTGTGACTTGACTTGATGCGTGAAGATCAGTAGTGTCCTGATTTGACTCATGGAGATCAGCGGTGACCTGACTTGACTCATGGAGATCAGTGGTGATTTGACTTGGCTCATGGAGATCAGCAGTGACTTGATCTGACACGTGAAGACCAGCGGTGACTTGAACTGGCTTGTGACGATCAATGACTTTACTTGACTCAGGAACCACAGCCTTGACATTGCTTGATGCAGGTACGATAGCCTTGATGTTGCTAGACTTGGAAGCTTGACTGGACTTGGAAGCTTGACTGGACTGGGAAGCTTGACTGGACTGGGAGGCTACAGCTGCAGCCTGACTTGACTCCGGTGCAGCGGCTGAAGCTTGACTTGGCTCTGGAATAACAGCAGCAGCTTGACTTGGCTCATGAGGATCTGCTATAACCTGGCTTGACTCATGGAGATCCGCTGTACCGGGACTTGACTCATGAACAACATGGCTTGGCTCAGGAGCAACAGCTGTAATGTGACTTGACTCAGGAACAACATGGCTTGACTCAGAAACAACAGCTGTAACGTGACTTGACTTGTGAAGAACAGGTGTGACTTGGCTTGACTCGTGGGGAACAGCTGTGACCTGGCTTGACTCGTGAAGAACGGCAGCTGTGTCTTGACTTGACTCAGGGGTAGCCGCCGCGACATGGAGCGCCACTTTAGCTGCCCATACCGTCATTAGGGGTGTGTCCAACACGTGGGCCATCATGACCACAGGTGGCGTCCGGGTGCTGACCACGCAGCTGTACCTTGACTTGACTTGGAAACTCGACTTGACTCAGGAAACACAGCTGCAACTTGACTTGACTTGGAAACTTGACTTGACTCAGGAAATGCAGCTGTAACTCCATATAGCTCTGGTATGGCAGCTGTGACGTGACGGAGCTCTGTTTCCGCCGCCATCTTGTGAACGGGCTCCGCCGTTGCCGCCATCTTGTGAGCGCGCGCCGGCGCTGCCGCCATCTTGTGAACGGGCACCGCAGTCGCCGCCATCTTGTGAACGGGCACCGCTGTCGCCGCCATAGCTTGAGCGCGCTCCTGCACGGCCGCCATTTCACGAGCGATCCAGGCGGCAAACGCGTTTGTAGCATCGTACTCCGGCATGACCGTCCATCTGCGAGCGGGACGCGCGGTCGCTATAGCCGCGTTCCCTCTCTGCGACCCCCACGGTGCACGGCGAACCGACACACAACAATGCAAAGTTCAAAAACTCTGCCAGCGATGGACGCGGACCCTCGCGTCTCAGCCTCGCCCTTAAAGGCTGGTTAACGCCATCGCAAAAAATCTCTATGATAGTGCAGTCCGGGAGGGTGGAATGATTGGCAATGGCCAGAAACTCACGGATATACTGCTCTAGTGTGCGTGGTCCCTGTTTGATCCGGAAAAGAGTTCTGTCAGTGTCCATGTCGAATGAATGTCCGGGGTGAAAGCTGCTGGATCCTATGTTGACGGAGTATTCTGTAACGGGATGAACGAGACGAGAGGCGAGCGGATCCACTTGCGAGCTTTTATTGGGACGAGACAAAGACATGGTCGTACAGGCAGGGTCAAACAACAATAGCAGACAGGTTTAACGTAGGCGATGCACAATAGAAGTCCGTGAAACAGGCGAGGGTCGATCCGTGGCAAACGTAATCCGTAAGGGGCTGAGCTAGGAGAATAAACCAATAAACAAGAGCGAGAGTCCAAAAAACGCAGGCGGCGGTACAGTCGAGAACGGGGAGCCAGGCGAGGGGAATAAACACTGGGAACTAGGAAACGCTAAACAAGAGAAAACAATAACAACTCACAATACTCCGTGGTTTGCATGGGGAAAGTCCAGGGTTTTTATAGAGCTGCTGATTGGTCACATGAATAGACGCAATCAGCGTGATGCATGGCAGGAGATGTAGTTCGGGGAGTAGTACAAGAGTCAGAGTGTAATGATGGGGTGAAAGTGACATCTGGTGGTGGGCGGACAGCGGGACACCGACCAGATTCGTGACAGTCTGTATTTTATTTACAACACAATATAATCAAAATATACATAATGAAGGTCAAAGATTATTATTGTACTCACTGACCTAACCACAGAGATGTAAACAGACCTTGTGTCATTCCTGTTCAGCAAGTCAAACTAGTAAACCATACCTGATATTTAAGTGTTTGCTGCTTCTTTCCATGGATTCAAGATAGAAAAAAAAAAACAGTCACAGAGCTTATGTTACTGAAAATCAGTGAAGAATAACATTTGATGCTGGTACAGCACTCTCAGAAGTTTGAAGAGACTCCAGTAAAAATCAGCAAGATTCATCTGTGGTGCAGGTATCAGATCACTAAAAAAGAAAAACAAAAAACACCTCTGAGCATGTTAATATCAGAAGAATCTGTATATAACGATCTTGTAGTCACAGATTCACGCCAACTTTGTATTATGTAAAAAGGACATTTTATATCTGAGAAACAAATGATGGTTTGGCACCTTATAAAACTCTATTTGGGAACAAATTATTAATAATAAACATGATCTAGACATACTTCGACTCGTAGCATTCATCATGTTACAGTGTACACTCATATTACTTTTATATCGTATTTTGTTTCATATTATATAGAACATGAAAACTTTATCGCGTCGTAAGAAATTTAGATACAATGAGCTACCTATCATTTTCAAAATATTTCACTCAAACATTTTAGCCAGGAATCATAGTTTAGGAAAACCCAAGCTTGTAAATGTGTTCAAACATATGTCAAAATAAAACGTTAACTAATGCAAAAGAGAAACATCACTTACTCGTCAGACCGATCTCATCCTCTGGATCAGCCGCGCGTCGCGTTGTTCTTCATCTGAGGTGAATTCTGTGTTATTCCTCTCAGCGCGTCATCTTTTTTCTGAAGGTAAAATCTGCTGTTTCTCTCAGCGCGTCTTCCAGAAACGAACAGTAGCCGAGATGAACTTGATGAAATGTCAAGCTTTGTTTACGATGATGTGGGTGCTAACACGCGGCACCGCGCACATGGCTATTTATCATATCAAAAGCAAAAGCTGCTCGTGGGCGTGATCACATTAAAAATAATTAGCTCTGAGGGAAAAACTAGGCATCACGTTGGTTTCACGCGGATTACTTTAGCACAGAATGTTTGTTTTTGATAAGACTTGATTTATTTAAAAGTAGAGATATCAAGCTTTCTATAGATATATCTCTCCTGTCTGTGTGTCGAGTATTCACCGAGTTTAGGTTCATTTTATTGACGCATTTCTAAAAGCCGTTCGCGGAGACAGTGAAGACTGAGAAAGCACCCTGTTTATTTTCTTTAATTTAAAGCAGCACATAGTTCAGTTTTTATTGTGAGTGTGCTCAAAAAAAAATTATACACTTAATGGTTTCTAATGATGTATAACACTTATTTGTGTGACCAAAATTGACGGAGTATTTTTAGTGTCTTTTGCACTGATCTTAAAAAACGTGAGCTGATCACGCCGGCGTGATCGTCGACCCCAGGGGGTTAAAGTTGAGGGAGAAAATACGATTGGAGTTTTTTGACATACCCTAACTGTCTTGAGGCAGAATACACAAAGTTCAGGCAGAGCAAGACAAGATGAGCATTTGAGATTAAAAGTATAGAAATTGTATTATTTTGTATGAAAATAACCGATCGTTTCACTAGATAAGACACTTCTTCCTCAGCTGGGATCATTTACAACCGCATTTGGGATCATTTGAAGCCGCATTAAACAGCATTTTGGAAGTTCAAACTCAGGGCACCATAGCACATCAAACAGGAGGTTTGGTGTGTCTGCCAACACAATCTCAAGACATGGAGGAGATACCAGGAGATTGGCTTTTACACAAGAAAAGCTGGACAAGGTCATACAAGGGCCACAACCTAGCAGCAGGGCTGGTATCTGCTCCTTGGTGCAAGGAGAAAAAGGAGGAGGGAATGCCCTCGAATGCCCTCTAAAATGACTTCCAGCAGTCTACTGGTGTGCATGTTTCTGCCTGAACCATCAGAAACAAACTCCATAAGGGTGGTCATGAGACCGCGATGTTGAGCTTTACAGTGATGGGCCAAGCACCGTGCAGCTCGACAGGCATTTGTCAGTAAACATTTGTCCGCCATTTTGTCCCCCGTTCTGTTCACAGAGAAGAGCAGGCTGACACTGAACATGTGACACACATGAAAGTCTGGAGATGCCATGGGAATGTTATGCCGCCTGCAACATCACCCAGCAGAACTATTTTGGCAGTGGGTTACTGATGGTTTGGAGAGGAATATCCTGGCAGAGTTGCACGTGCTAGCCAATGGTACCCTTACTGCTATTAGGTACTGAGATTAAATAGTTAGAGCCACTGGCAGACCTTTCGCTGGTGCAGCGAGCCCTGGGTTTGACTGGCCATTACATTCCACAGACCTTAATCCAACTGAGGACATCATCCAAAGTTGACTGTCCAGGAGCTCACTAATGCCCTGGTCCAGGTTTGGCAAGAAATGCCGCAGGACAAGGCGCAATATGAAGGCAAAATACAACAAAAAGTCTTTAATATAATCTACAATAGGTAAATCCAGAAATGAAGGGCAGGAAAACACACACCAATGTAACACTGAGATCGAACCCCAAGGCGGTGGCGTAGATCCGGAGGTCCATGGCGGAGCCGAAGCGATAGAGGACTGAGGCAGAGATGGAGGGAGGGAGGAGCCCAAAGGAGCCGGGGGGACCGAGTGACGAGGCGCAGCCAGAGGAGTGGAGACCTGAGGCGATGGCGGGATGAAGACCGACCAAGGTAGAGCGAGAGGGACGAGAGAGCCCGGTGGAGCTGGTAGGTCGATGGGTGACGGTGGAGACGAGGCAGCTGAGGTGGAGCTGCTGGGTCGGAGGGCCGAGGCGGAGTCCAGGACTCTGAGGCTGGAGGCGGAGACGAGGGATCCTCCAGCCATGACAGATCCTCCAGTTCGACAGTTCAAGGCAGACAGTTTATTCAGGGCAGACCGGTAGTTCAGGGCAGACAGGTAGTTCAGAGGATGGTGGAAGAAGAGGGGGCATGTCTTCATATACATCCCCATAGAAATCAGTGAAGTTCTGTTTCACATAAATATCCTCATGGAAATGATCAAGTTTTGTTTCAAATATAATAGCCCCAGGTCCAGTCTCAGCTCACCCTCAGCAGCGGTGCAGTGGGTGGGGCTTTCCATAGCCCCCTCACGCTCCACTGTAACATCCACTGTCGTGGGCGCTGTAGCCGGCTCTCGCACCTGGTTGGATGGGATAGGCTCAGGCTCCGTGGCAATCCTTTGCACTGTCACTCCCTAAGGCGATGGCTCTGTCGCGTCGGGCTCTGGCTCTCCATCCGCGGTGGGCTCGGGCTCATGCTCCGCAAATCGGGGTGGTGGTTGGCTGGGTTCTGGGTCATGCTGTGAGACATCTACGAGGTGTGGCTGGACGTTGATGTCACAGACTGCATCCGCTTCATCCGCTGTGAGTGTGGAACCCTCTACCCATAGCGCGAAATTGATGTAAGTCTTTAGGATTCAGTGCGGATCTTCCCTGGGCATGACAGGTGTGGGAGATTAACTATTAATGACTTGATGCGGACAGGAACAGGAAGAACCAAATATGGGCAACAGAGGGAGAAACCAACACAAACAGTCCAATGGGGTGTGACAGTAACTTCAATTGTTTATTTTGATCTTCAGTGTAATTTTAAATACTGTCACAAATCCTGTCCTTGTTATTCACCATCAGAGGGCTCCACTACCATTCAGTCTATTTCCCACCGAACTCCCATAATGAGTTTGTCACAATGGCCAACATAGTTTAGTAACATTGTAACATAGTAACATTGTTTACTTGTGTCTGGCTCTGCTTGTTTTGACCATGCTCTTTTAAATAAAGCCTGCATTTGGATCCCCAACTCCATTGCAACAAGGCCTGAGCAGTTTCCATGGCTGTGGGGGCTATTGAGGGGCAGCAGACGTCAGACCAAGGTCGTGGTAAACTTATAGGGAGGAAAAGGGGTGATTTTATCCCTCTTAATATCTAACAGTGAACTGAAATATGGTAAAGAAGAGAGACCAACGAGCTTCGCAAGGATTCATTCTCTTGCTGTTCTTGTTGTATTAATTGTTCTTGTGATCACTTGTGATTTGAAATGGATGAATAGCTTCTTCAAGCCAGTGTCACTATTTATCATTTGCTGCTTTCATTGAGAGTAGTTCTTTGTTGCCGACATTATAGTTTTTGCAGGCATGAGTATATGGGGGGAAAAGGCACAGGGGTAGAGTTTGCTGGTTGTCCTAGATATTGGGACAGGACTGCCCCGATACCGTTATCAGAGGCATCGACCTCCACCACGAAAGGCAGGTTGGGATCAGGATCCCTGAGAATGGGGGCTGTGGTGAAATTATTCTTCAGGTTAGTGAAAACATGGGTGGCTTCATCATTCCACTTGAGCTTGGTGAGTTTACCTTTCAGCAGTAATGTTAAGGGTGCAGCAATAAGGCTATAATTGCAGCTAAACGATCGCAGCCGAGGAAGAAGGGTCTTATCTAGCGAAATGAGCAGTTATTCTCATAAAAATAATACAATTTATATAATTTTTAAACTCAAACGCTGGTCTTGTTTTACTCTCCCTGAACTCCAGGAGAGATTCATGACAGTTAAGGTATGTCGAAAAATCTCATGTTCTCCCTCAACTTCAAAATCACCCTATATCGCTGTCTTACTGTTTTTGTTAAGGGTGTTTGATCTTCTTTGCATGTTCACTTTACATAGACTGGGCCGGTACTTCTGCAGCAATGTACGATGATTTTGAAATTATTTTTGAAGTTAAGGGAGAAAATACGAGTTTTTTGACATACCCTAACTGTCTTGAGCCAGAATAAGCAGAGTTTAAGAATAAGTATATTGTATTATTTTTTATGAAAATAACAGATCGTTTGACTAGATAAGACCCTTCTTCCTCAGCTGGGATTGTTTACAACCGCATTTGGGATCGTTTGAAGCCGCATTTAAGCAGCATTTTGGAAGTTCAAACAGGAGGTTTGGTGTGTCTCCCAACACAGTCTCAAGAGCATGGAGGAGATACCAGGAGATTGGCTTTTACAAAAGAAAAGCTGGACAGGGTCATACAAGGACCACAACCTAGCAGCAGGGCTGGTATCTGCTCCTTTGTGCAAGGAGAAAAAGGAGGAGCAATGCCAGTGCCCTCCAAAATGACTTCCAGCAGGCTACTGGTGTGCATGTAAAATCATCAGAAACAAACTCC
Organism: Labeo catla; assembly: GCA_012976165.1. Taxonomy (NCBI): domain Eukaryota; kingdom Metazoa; phylum Chordata; class Actinopteri; order Cypriniformes; family Cyprinidae; genus Labeo; species Labeo catla. The sequence goes on along the minus strand of VONZ01001614.1, from coordinate 52,703 downwards.
ATAAGGGTGGCCCTGAGGCTGTGATGTTGAGCTTGCACTGTGCTGGGCCAAGCACCATGCAGCTCGACAGGCATTTGTCAGTGAACACCAAAACTGGCGGGTCCACCATTGGCACCCCGTTCTGTTCACAGAGTTTTTTTTTTTTTTTTTGCAGGCATGAGTTTATGGGGGGAAAAGGCACAGGGGTAGAGTTTGCCAGTTGTCCTAGATATTGGGACAGGACTGCCCCGATAGCATTATCAGAGGCATTGACCTCCACTATAATTGCGGGTAAACTGTTGGTAGAAGTTGGCAAACCCAAGGAATTTCTGAAGGTCTTTGACAATGGTAGGCTGAGGAAATTCTTTTCATCCATTTCAACCTCCTGATGACTGATTAACACTTTTTGGCCTTCACGTACAGTTGGTTATCTAGCAACCTTGACAAGACAGTTTCAACATGATTGATGTGTTCATACTTTGAATAAATGAGGATGTCATCAATGTCAGTGACAACATACTGATTCAGAGTGTCTCTCAAGATCTAATCGATGAAGGACTGGAACACCACCAGTGCATTGGCCAGCCCATACGGCATCACTTGGTACTCGTAGTGCCCCCTAGTGGTGAGAAACCTTCCATTTGTTCCCCTCTCGGATCTGGATTAGGTTGTACATGCTCTGGAGGTCAAATCTGGTGTAGATATTGGCTTCACAGAGCTGTTCTAGAGCCGCAGGTACTAATGGCAGTGGTATCGGAACTTAAGCGGATGTAAGCCCCCTCTTTCTTCTCCACAAAACAAACAAACAAAAAAAAAAAAAACAGTAGCAACAGGAGATGTGGAGGAACAGATGAAGCTGGAGTTTGGAACTCAATGTATTCGTGGCTTATGTGCACTTTTTGGAAAGTCATGCTATCAGAAAGGAATGACTAGATTGCTTACTGTCAGGGCTTTCAATGCTAGTGGTGAGACATGAGTTCATGAACATGGTGTTCATACAATGAGAGTGGCAGAATTGTGACCACTGAGTGAGTTCTCCTTGATTCCACGAGATGACAGGGTTGTGAACAGATAACAAGGGGTACCTCAGGATGATGTTGTGGCTCAATCACACAAAAGGAGATGGCTTTTTGGTGAAACAGTCCAATGTGGAGTTGCATAGGAAGAGTCTGTTGAGTGATGCCGTCTCCAGTGAGTTTATTTTTCACAGTGCTGATTTTCATGGGTGGAATGCATGGCTGAGTGGGAAGGTTGAATTTGCTGATGAGGTCTCAGTGAGGTCTCAATTTCACAATACTGTGAAATTAAGAAAAGTGTTTTCAATAGCATTTTGGACAGGAAACATGAAATAAGGTTGCATTGGTGGTCTTTAGGGCTTTGTGAGGACAAATGACGCTATGATGGCCCGTCTTTCCACAGTAGTAGCACAGGTTGTGCCTGTGGCATCATACCCTCTCTTCCTTAGTGAGCTTAGCAAAACCAAGTTGCGTGGGTTTATGATTGGATTGGATTTTTGAATGGTTGGCACTTTCGGTATAAATGGACACATATTCACATATAAGTCAGCTCTGAGTGCCGTGCCATTTCATTAGATTCGTTTGATTGATAGTGACAGTCATTAACTCGCATGCAGCCTTATAGCACAGCAGGTTACGCCACGCTCATTTCCTTATCTCAGGGAACCGAGTTTACATTAGTAACTGGAGCGTTCCCTATCAAATGGTTTCTCCTGTCGCATTGCTATGCATATGGGGAATGCATCCAATAGTACCCTGATATAAGCGAAAGCAGAACGAAGCTGCTCTGCAAGCCCAGTCCTGGAGCACCTGCAATAAGGGCTTCTATAAGCATGATCCAATTATGAGGCCCAAGCCACCAGCGGCCTACGAAGCATGTGAAGAGCCACTCTGAGTGCTGAAATAGGCCAGAGTGCTTCTTCTTCAACCCTCTGGGGTCGAAAAACGCGCCGGCGCGGTTTGTGGCCGTTTTTCTGATAACGCCAAAAAGAACTTCGATTTCTCCGTCATTTCTGATCGTACAGATAAGAGCAATACATCAATGGAATCTGTAAGGAATTCACTTTTATTTGTGTACACTCATAGTAACAACAACACTCTGTGGTTTTGTGAAATAAAGCAAACAAACAGGGTATGCAGTCTGCCGCGTTGTTGTCTGTGATCGTCATTAAGAAATGTGTCACTAAAATGAACTAAAACTCAGCGAATACTCCACACAGAGACATGAGAGAGATATCTATAGAAAGCCTGATATGTCTACTTTTAAATGGAGTAAGTCTTATCGAAAACAAATATCATGTGTTAAAGTAATCTGTATGAAACCAACCCCATGTCCAGTCTTTCTAGTCAGACCTAATTATTTTTAATTTGTTCACGCCCACGAGCTGCTTTCGGTTTGTTATTATAATCAGCCACGTGGAGGCACGCGCGGCGAACCGCCCACATCAACGTAAACAAAGCGGAAGACTTCACTTCATTGTTCATCTCGGCTACTTGCATCTTGTTACTGGAAGAAGACGTGCTGTGAGGAGAAGGATTTATATGTACCTCAGAGGAAGAGCGCGATGCGACGCACAGCGGGATCCACCGAAAGAGTAAGTCTTTCTTTTATTAGCCTACTTACGTTAGTTGTTGTGTTACTGTGATATAACTTGTAGACATTATAGCAGTTAGATTTTTTCCAAACTATAATTCCTGACTACGTGTAATCAAGTGAAACGTTATGAAGTATGTTTCATTTCATTGCATCGAAATGTTTGACGACGCCAGGATGTTTTTAATGTTCTATAAAATAAAAATGACGCGATATAGTAATAGTGTTTACACAGTGTTTACACTGTAACACTGAATGATAGAGTCTAAGATTGTTTAGACAAAACTACTGTCATATACTGTGTTTCACGAATAGATGTTTATGACGTGCTTAACAATACATTAGTTTCTCAGACATAAAATGGCTTTGTATTGGATAAGACACAAAGCATGCTTGCGTTTATGACTATAAAATCATATTTATTTATTTATTTATTGTATAACAATAGGATACTATTAGTTTATTATTAATACTATGTTAATGAATAGATGTTTAACGTGCTAAACAATAATAATTAGTTTCTCAGATATAAAATGCCATTTTTTAAAGATAGTGTGAAGCATGTGTGAGTCTATGACTACAAAATCATACTATATGTATATATTACAGATGCTCCTGATATTAACATGCTCACAGATGTTTTTTTTTGTTTTGTTTTTTTTCTAGTGATCTGATTCCTGCACCACAGATGAATGCCACACGAAGAGTACTGTACCCACATCAGATGTTCAACTACACTGATTTTTTTTTTATTGTAAAACAATTTCCTGGACTACTGATGATGAGTTTTGTTTCTAAAAATCCATGGAAAGAAGCAGCAATCACTTAAATATCAGGTATAATTTACTTGTTTCACTTGTTGAACAGAATTCAGAAAACAGTTTTCAGGAATGACACAAAGTCTGTTCACGTCTCTATGGTTAGATCAGTGTAGTCAATAATGAGCTTTTGACCTTCATTTTGTATGTTTATATTATACTGTGTTGTAAATAAAATACAAATAGTCTAAAACTCCATTCTCTGAATCTCTCATTGTTTCTACCTGACAGTCACAGTCTCGTTGATGGGCCATTAGAGGAGGGCCTTTTGTCTCTTTTGTGTGAATCACTAAATATTCATGGTCGTTGTCACTCCCTCGCATATTCCCTTTCAGTCACAAAACATGTTTTAGAAAATTTAAATCAATCTATTGTTTTCTGTAAACAAGTGAATGAGATGATTTTCACATCATTTTGTAGAAAAAACTCTAGACAAGCACATCCAGTTCTCAAAAGTCTTGTGGACTAATGTTCTGAATGCGTTTCATGGTCTTATTTCAGTGACTTAAAGATTTTAGTTTTTCACTAACCACGCATAAATGTTGTTTTCTCAAAAACACAAACATGTACATTCATGTTTCTTACATATTATTGTAGCCCAGTTTGTGCTGATTACAGTGTAGCCAGACTTTAGCCATTAATATGTTTTTAAGATACTGAAAAAAGCACAAATGTGAGGGCATGTCAAAACTTCTCCAGGGCCCCAAAACACCCTCAGACCCCAGAGGGTTAAATTAAGCTGGAGCATCCATTCAGGTAGTAACAGTAACTGACAGTTGAGAGAGGTTTCGCTGCATGTTTGTTGATCAGGAAGTTAAACAAGACACTTTCTTTGACATGGGTCACCTGCTAGATGGACTGCAGATACGAGGTACGCCAGAGCAACAGGGAGAACTAAGTGTACTTCTAAAAAAGTATGCCAGTGTGTTTGCAGCCTTTGAAGACGATCTACGTTACACGGAAAAGGTGGGACATGAGATATTTTTGGTGGATGACACACCAGTCTCTCAATCCTACTGACACATACCTCTGAACCATCTCAAAGAAGTCAGGCAGAATATTCCCAAGTTGCTCAGAAGAGGTGTCATACACAAACCAGTTCCTGGCTGATTGGAGTTTCAGATTTTGTGTGGACTACAGAAAATTAAATACTAAGACCAGATGTGGTGCTTTCTCCTTACCAGGCAAAAACGAGAGCCTGTTGGGTGAAGCAGATTTTTTTTTTTTTTTTGATGATAGACCTTGCCAGTGGGTATCACCAAGGCCCAATCCCAATTCTATTTTATACCCCTTCACCTACCCCTACTCCACACCCACTCCTTCCCCTTGTCCCTTGAAACAGAGTGTCAAGGGGTTGGGGTAAAAATAGTCACCTAAGAAATGGGACACCACTACTATGCTGTTACACATCGTTATATGTCGTCTAGCTCCTACAAAACACACACCTGTGTACTGTACTGTACACCAATACTGGTGTGCATTAGAGTCGTGTATGCTGAGATAATTCTCATACCTCTTTGTTTGAAGAGTGGTCCTGAAATATCTTTGTTTGAAGGGGCTATCTACCCCTACAGGGGTAGGTGTGTCTCGATTCTCTTCTGGTTGAAGGTATAGGGGTAAGGGGTAGAAATGGGATTGGGCCTAAATGTCTGTATATGAGAAAGACCACCACAAGACTGCATTTATTACCCTGTCAGGCTATATGATTATCACTGTATGTCCTTTGGGCTTTGCAACACGTCCACAATGTTTCAGCACTTTATGCAGATAATTATCAGTGACCTGGTGACCTCCTAGACAATTTGTTAGTGTACCCAGCTACCTTCTCAGATTATCTGGTGAAACTGGAAACTGGTAAGACTTTTCAAAAGGCTGAGAGGCTGGCATTTCCTGCAGTCGGAAGTCAGGTTTCTTGGACATTGAGTCTCAGCATAATGGAGTGAGCACGGACCCTGTGGTTAAAGGAACACTCCACTTTTTTTTGAAAATAGGCTCATTTTCCAACTCCCCTAAAGTTAAACAGTTGAGTTTTACCGTTTTCGAATCCGTTCAGCTGATCTCCTGGTCTGGCGGTAGCACTTTTAGTATAGCTTAGCATAGATCATTGAATCTGATTAGACCATGCACAAGGAAAGACTCTGGGATGCACATCTACAGACAAAAGAGTATGCTGAAAGAAAAGCAGCTGACAGAGTGGCACAGAAAGAAGAGAAAGTGTATTGTCCAACAGTGGAGGTTGGACAGTATGTGTACCTCCATTATTGACCTCCAGAGAGGAACAAACGACCTCCAAGACGTATAGTCGTCCTCCATGTATAAAGTGCCAGAGGTCCAGGGATCGATGTATGCCAATAGAAAGAGGACAGATTAAAAGGGTCCGGTGCCAGCACCAAGGATTCAGAAAACCATCTGTTAAGGGAAAAACCTACCTCATTTTTGGAAAAAGAGGTGTTGCCACTGGACGCAGAGTGTGTGCTGGTGGAAGAGGTCCAATGTCCAAGGAAAGCACCAGTTCTTAATGCTACCCTGGAAAGACAAGAACCACCCATTGTTCAATCTAAAAGTGGTACTAGAGCTAAGAGGGAGGAAATTGGTAATGTTTTATGATTCGAGAGTAATGAGGCTTTTAGTAAAATCTTGCAAACAGAGCCAGAGCCTATGCTCGTACCTAGAAGGAAAAGAGAAAGTAATACTTGGTTAAATGTACTTGTCCTGAGCTATTAAAGGAGAAGTTCACTTTCAGAACAAAAACATACAGATAATTTACTCACCCCCTTGTCATCCAAGATGTTCATGTCTTTCTTTCTTCAGTCATAAAGAAATTATGTTTTTTGAGGAAAACATTTCAGGAATGTTCTCCATGTAGTGGACTTTTATGGTGCCCATGAGTATGAATTTCCAAAATGGATCCCATTGACTGCCATTATATGACTGACAGACTGCAATGCTAAAAAGATGATAAATATTCACATGTATTAGTGTAATATTCCATTGGGGAGTAGTACAGAGAGTACAGACTGTTTTGTGATTTACAAAGAATCATGATTGATTGTGAGCTGATGTAGCACTGAATTGGCTCTCTGTGAGATCTGGATTGTTTTCATTAATGCAGGTATGTGATTATTGTTTTATAACGTATAGTATAACTATATATGTTGTACATTTTATGAAAGTATTTTGAAACGTGTGTAACTTGGATTCCAAATTCAAGACTAATCTGTGGTAAAGCTAATTGTCAGGCATTCACCACAGCCACCTCCATCTGCCACCTCACCTACAGCACCGCCCACTCGTTCCGCATCACCGGAGTTCTGATTGCGCACACCTGCACCCAATTACCACCGCCCTATAAAAGACTCTCTCCCTCATTCAGTCATTGTCTGGTCTACCATTCACATCCCCTTCGCTAGCCCCAGACCTCATGCTACTTCCTCAAGGAATCTCCGGTGTGTGCTACTGCCTCTCTGCTCTTCCGCCTGGACTTCTATTCATTCATCAACACAAAGACTATCAGATAAGAAACCTGAATACCACTTACTCCTTGCATTCTGCATCCTGCATCCTGCATCCCTCCAATGGGCAAAAGCTATTTGGAACTCAAACAATCCCATAATTAATTCATTTGAACAATTCACCGAGCACTTTTCCAAAGTTTTCAGCACTGCTACAGACATGCTAACCACTTCCGATCAGCTGTTCCGAATTCAACAAGGGACTTCTTCGGTGAATGACTACACTCTCCACTTTCGCACGCTGGCGCTGGCTAGTGGCTGGAACGAGATTGTGCTCCTCGGCGCCTATCGTCAAGGACTCAGCCCGGAAATTCGTGCTGCCATGGCGCTGTATGACGACTCCATTGGGTTGGAGTCTTTCCTACAATGAACCACCCGTGTTTCCCAGCGACTAGCCGCCTGCCAGCCTCCAGTAACCGCTCCTCAGTCCACTTCGGTGGCTGCTTGCTCCCCAGTACCAGAACCAATGCAAGTAGATTTTACTCGCGTCTCACGTACTGAACGAAATCGGCGTATCACATTGGGATTATGTTTATATTGTGGTCATCAAGGTCATCTCATCCACAACTGTCCAGTCCGACCCCCACACCCAGTGGTGAGTACCATACAATCTGACGTTGAAACTGCTCATCTTACATTATTATCTGTAGTACTTCCTACTGCTGAACGTTCGCTGTCTGTCTCTGCTTTGGTTGACTCAGGATCGTCCGACAACTTCATCGCACAGAAATGTCTAAACCAACTTCAACTGTCACGCCAACGTCATTCTCACGAATATGCCGTAAAAACCATTCAGGGAAAATGACTCGGGCGTGGGAGGATCCGTCATTCATCACCCTTCATCACTCTTCAAGTTGGACTGTTTCATTCGGAGAGAATTCGGTTCCTGGTACTGGAGGATTCTACCGTGAGTATCATCCTGGGACGCCCGTGGCTACAGCAACATCTCCCCGAACTCCGCTAGGATCCCTGTGACATCACCAGCTGGAGTGATCGCTGCTATGAACAATGCCTTTGCAACATCCCAAGACCACCACCCATTCCAATTCATCTTTCACCCAGGTTGAAAGTCCCGAACCTGAGTTCCCTCCAGAAATCCCGGCGGAGTATATGGCGTTCCAGGATGTATTCAGTAAACAAGCAGCCACCCATCTTCCACCACATCGGCCATGGGACTGCGCCATCGAACTGCTGCCTGGAGCTCAACTACCTAAGGGAAAAATCTATCCTCTGTCCATCCCGGAGCGCCAGGCGATGGAGGAGTACATAGCGAAAGCCCTGAAACAAGGTTTTATCCAGCCATCCACCTCAGGATCTCGTCACGGTATCACTGTGCATTCAAAATGCCATCAATAAAATGCACCTGTGTTCATTGTCCATAACATACGCCTGCCCATACCATAACCCCACCGCCACGATAACCCTAACCCATAACCCTAACGCGAGACGATATAGGTGGCTGAGCAGCAGTGACCTGTGAGCAACGAGTTCCTGATCTGATCTAGAAGTCCAGCATAAAGCTAAAAGCAGGCTAATGTTTTTAATATGACTTAATTTGTATTAAACATGACATGACAAAAATTCTTACATTTCTGTAGTTATTCAAAAAGCAGCTACAGAAAATCAGCAAAGAACATCATCACTGATGTCGGCCGTTGAGCAGACTCTCACGGAACATCTTGCGCTGAGTTCAGCTCCATCCTGGAAGTCACGCCCTCGGTTGCCATGCAAGCCGTGTAGGGTTACTTTCGCTTTATTCCGCGGCCATGCTGCATTCTATGGGCGTGCTCCAGACCTATCAAGCAGATGTACTTAAGGGGCTGGATGAGGGTGAGAGCTACAGACTTGGCACTTAGAGCTACCAAGCATACAGCTCGTGCAGTGGGTAGGTCCATGGCAGGTATGGTGTCAGTTGAGCCCCACCTTTGGCTCACTCTCATTGACAAGACTGAGAAGGACAAGAGTTTTCTGTTGGAAGCTCCCATTTTTAAGGATGGCCTATTTGGGGATACAGTCTTTATACTCTTTACAGCACCATCGTGAGGTCCAGTGGAGTGAGCCATCGCCTATGGCACGCCCTCATAAGGATTGGGGTCCTAGGTCTCGCACACCGGCTCGGATAGACTTGAGACGTCATGCGAGTGTGGCCCGTTTATGACGGCCTTCGAAGCCTCCACTCTTAGGGTTACGGGCCGGCCCGACAGAGCATTTGGGCATCTTCCTGTTATAGAGGTTTCCGCCACTCAGGTGCTTTGGGGTCCTATGCAGAAAAAAAATTAGGCGAAGGTTTCATTCACCTAATGTTGTAGCTCCACATGTGTTAACTGTTCTTGCAGACGCCAGCAGCTCTCTGCAATCGAGATAGTTTGTGCATCTACAGGTGCCAATCGTCTTGGCACCTGTGGTTCAACTGTTGCCAAACATGGAGCGAACAAAGTCCCTGGCAGACTATTGGGCTGCGCGGAGACACCTGCCCGACATTTCGCAATGGGTTCTTTGCACTATCTGACATGGTTACACCATCCAATTTCGGAAAGGGCCACCTCCTTTCAGCGGGGTTCTTCCCATGACGGTACGTCCTTGGGAGGCCTCGATTTTGAGTCAGGAGATCGCGTCACTCCTAGAGAAAGGGGCTATAGAAGAAATACCCACACTCAGATGAAGTCAGGCTTTTACAGACGGTATTTTGTTGTGCCCAAAAAAGATGGTGGTTTACATTCGATTTTGGACTTGCGTTGTTTAAATCTTGCGCTCAGAGTGAGCAAATTTAAGATGCTAACCATAAAGTTTGTTCTGTCTCATATCTAGTCCGAAGATTGGTTTGTAACCATTGACCTAAAGGATGCATACTTTCACATCCAGATCGTCAAGAGACACAGGAAGTTCCTCAGGTTTGCTTTCAAAGGCAAAGCTTACCAATATTGTGTTCTTCCATTCAGATGGGCTCTGGCTCCTCAAACGTTTTCAAAATGTATGGATGCAGGTCTGGCCCCACTGTGGCTCCAGGGCGTTCGGATTTTGAACTACCTGGATTATTGGCTAATATTAGCTCAATCCCGGGATCAGGCTTTAGCACACAGAGACTTGGTGCTCGATCATCTGAGGAGCCTAGGATTGCGGATGAACCTGCAAAAGAGTGTCCTGCTGCCATGTCAGCAAACAACCTTTTTGGGGGTGTCCCCCGCACGTTTTCAGTCATTACAAACCTGTCTGAGTCAGTTCAGGGTCTAGTCCACGTAGGTTTATGTCTCAGATTGTTGGGCCTGATGACAGGAGCGTCTCCTGTAGTTCAGCTGGGCCTGCTCCACATGCATTCGTTTTAGTAGTGGGCCAAGAACCAGAACATTTCACCTCATTCTCATCCGCTTCGCAAAATTATGGTGACGCGCAGATGCTTTCGCGCTCTAAGCCAGTGGATGAGACCCCATTTCCTTCAGGAGGGAGTTCAGCTGGGGGTGTTCTGTTCTCGCAAGACAGTCAAGATGGACACATCCCTTACGGGCTGGGGGGCTGTCTATCAAGGATGCCCACTCCATGGAGCTTGGACAGAGGTGCATCGTGGTTGGCACGTAAATCGTTTGAAATCCGCATTCTGAATTACCTCGATGACTGGCTCATCCTGGCCCAGTCCGAGGACGAGCTACTATCTCACAGATCCACTTGGATTGCCTGGGACTCAGGGTCAATTTTGCCAAGAATGTGCTGTCTCCCAGCCAATGGATATCGTTCCTGGGAACAGTTCTCGACTCAACCCAAATAAGGGTGGTAGTCGTGCCAGAACGCGCACTGGTTATTCAGCAGCTCCCGGCCTCATTTAAAGTTGGAGCCTCTCACCCTGTCTTCTCCGCCTGCTGTGCAGCCCGCGCCGCAGACCCAATTTCCTGTGCCATATCTCTAATATTGTCCTTTTCTGCAAGAGCTGTTGAATAAGGGTCGTTCCCCTTCCACGCTCAAGGTCTATGTAGCAACCATAGCAGCTCTCATGCTACTATAGCTGGCCAGTCAGTGGGCAGGAACAGCCTAGTTGTTTTTTTTTGAAGAGATCTAGGAGGCTCAACCCACCTCACCCCATTACGGCCCTTCATGGTATTTGCCCACAGTGATGAGGGCCCTGAAGAGCCCTCCCTTTGAGGCGCTACTGACCTCTGCCCTCTGATGTTGAAAACCGCTCTACTACTGGCGTTAGCATTGGTAAAATGTAGGGGGGACCTGCAGGCGCTCTCTGTGAGCCCTGCCTGCCTCGAATTCGGGCACTATTATGCTGGCATACTCCTCCTTGCGCCTAAAATGATCCATGGGAGTCAGAGCCCACTTGACTAGAGGCGTCGGCTCGTCCTGGGTTTGGTTTAACGGTGTGTCCATTGCAGAAATTTGCGTAGGGTCCTCTCTGCTTAAGATGGCCTCACTCTTGACAAATCCAGTACTTGGCAGTTGCCTCCTTCCTGTATGCTCTTGGCCCTCAGTCAAGTTCGGAGGCTGTACAAATTCCTTGGGATGATTACTTACGCTGGGCCATCCTCTGTGAGATTGGTCCTATTGTTTCCTGTGGGTTTCCCTGCAAAATAAGCTCCTCTGGTGCTTTGGGCGAGATCAATTATTAGTCGTTCCTCTAGCATAGCATGACGGGATTGTACTGGTTCCCTATAGTGTCTTAGCAAATGCAGTACGAGTGAAATATTGATAGGGAACGTACTCGGTTACTAACGTAACCTTGGTTCCCTGAGATACAGGAACGAGTACTGTGTTGCTGGCTGTGCTATGTAGCTGCATGACTCAGTCACCGCTTCAGTCAAAGCAACCTGTGGATCCTATGGCGAAATGCGTGTTTATATAGCCAGATGGCCCTGCCCGAAAAAGGCTTCAGTCATCAGAGAAAAAGGAATTTTCCCATAGCGTCTTAGCAGACACAGTACTTGTTCCTGTATCTCAGGGAACCGAGGTTTCGTTAGTAACCAAGTACGTTTTTCACTAATCACGCATAAACGTTGCTTTCTCAAAAACACAATCATGTACATACATGCTGTTTACATATTATTTTAGCACAGTTTGTGCTGAATACAGTGTTATAAGAGTTTAGCCATTTACATGTTTGTGAGCAACTGAAAAAAGCACAAATTTCAAAACTTCTCCAGGCCCCCAAAACACCCCCAGGCACCAGAGGGTTAAATTGTGATCATGTAAAATACAAATTCAATCCTACTAAAATATTTTATTAGCCTACATGACACCCATATCTGTGTAACGATAATGATCCACTGGAGGCGAGTTGAAGGAGATGAACCTAAGTGCAGCTTTATTGTAATCCAAATGTGATATTCAAACATTAATCCAAACCATGACTTGACTTGACTTGACTTGAATGAAACAGACATAACTTGGCATGAATGAAAAAGGCATGAACATAAACATAGACTCACCAACAGCAGGAAGAATATTACGTTAATACACGGTGTGACGAGTTGGCTGCCTCCCCCCTAATTATCAGCTTCACCCCGTCGGTAATCGCCGCCCTTCACCAGGCAGGTGAGTGGGCGTGTGGGAGGAGGAGGGGCGCCGAAACATCCAGGTCTGGCAGCGTGTGATGAGGCTCACCTGATGTGAATGAAGCCTCATCACCGCCGCTGTTAAAATGCCGAGCACGCCTCTCCTCAGGAGACCGGTCTCTTCCCCGTGCATGCATGCTGGTGTCCTCGTGGGTCCAGGAAGGGTGCGTCGAGGGAACGGACGCCGTCGTATGGACGTGAGACGGCTGACGGGCCAGGATGCCGGGCCGTTCCAGAAGTGCCGGAGTGGAAAGTCCGTGGAAGGTGGATGATGCCGCTAGGAAGAAGCCGCCCCCCCTGTGCATCACGGACTTAAGCGTGTGCAGCCGCCGGACTCCGCCCCTTACCTGGACCCTTCCCTTCTGAACACTGCCCCTCCTTCACGGGACCCCTTCACGCCGAGGACACCAGACCCCGGACACTTTTTGTTGATATTGTTTAATAAAAGCCTCTCCAAGGCCTGACGCCACGCCCACTGTGTCTGTCGCTTTGCTCCCTCCCGTGACAACGGCAAGAGACAATGCCAACATGAGGGCTATATCAAATAGAGAGGGTCACATGACATGAACAAACCAATGAACAAACAGACTAGAACAACCAATGAGAACATGACAGATTAACAATAGGCTACCTTTAGCTTTACGCTGGAGTTGGTTCACCCTCCGCCTATGGAGGTATTTCATGTAAATATTTTATTTTAAGGGGTTTGGCTGACATAAATGTTTGGAAACCCCTGCATTACATGAACACACATTGATAAACATAAAAACAACAATGACAGGTCTTCCAGGTTTAAAATATTTTTGTCCAAACTTTCAGAACCAACAATTACTGAAGGTCAATGGATATGAGGACGACGTAGTGTTTAGTAAGTTGCATAATTATTTGTTTCATACATGGTCTAATACAGGGGTCTCCAAACTGTGTTCTGGAGGGTTGGTGTCCTGAAGAGTTTAGCTCCAACTTGCCTCAACACACCTGCTTGGAAGTTTCTAGTATGCCTAGTAAGACCTTGATTAGCTGATTCAGATATGTTTAATTAGGGTTGGACCTAAACTCTGCAGGAGACCGGCCCTTTAGGACAAAGTTTGAAGACCCCTGGTCTAGTAACTTGAGAGGTGATTTTTTTCCCCCAAAATCAGAAGCATGGTTTGCATTTATTTACATGACATTTGTGAATATAGTCAAAGCTGAATGATATGACACACAGTAGGATTTTTATAAAGGAAAATTTACAAGAAAGAAAAAAGAATTAGGGAAAATCTTCTAATTAAGATTTGAAAATAACCAGAAGATTAACTTGTTTTTGAGTGTTGTTTATTTCAACCTCCTTGTTTTTCTGACCTAAGGGACTTAACATTAAATCACATTACCATTACGATAAAGCACATGAGAATATGGCAACCCCCTAATTGCATACTCAACAACAATATAAGATCATATTTAGTTTGTGCATCTACAGAAAACGTAGAGAGAGATTCCAGAGGAACACACTTGATGTTTTTGATGTGCAGACTTTTTAACAGTAGGCAACACAGATCAGTCTTCTGGATACCTTGATGTCACCTTAGCATCATCGACTGCAGTTTGTCTCTGTTTTGCTTTAAATTGCTTTCCCAGTTATAGCTTAAAATCACTTTAAATCATTATATTAAACTATATCATTTAATTAACAGGATATTTAGTTAAAAAAAATCTTCACGATTGTGAAATGAACAGTTCAGAATTGAACAAACGCAAAGACTTTTTTGGAGAGGCTGTTTTCAAAAACTTCATTGTGGTCTTGTTTGGTATCATTATCAATTGTATTAACAGTTTACTGGTTTATACTTTCTTCAAGAACCCTGTCTTTGCTCAGGAGCCCCGCTATATCCTCTACATGCAGCTGATCATCAATGACATGGTTACACTTTCTTTCACTGTGACTTTGTTTGTGCTTTCTTACACACTACCAGGCTTTAATGTTGCTGTCTGCTGCATCATCATCTTCATTGGAGGCATTGTCTACAAGAACACACCACTAAACCTGGCCGGCATGGCTATTGAGCGCTCTGTGGCCGTCTGCTACCCTCTACATCATTCACGAATATGCACCATCCAAAACACCAAAATCCTGATCTGCATCATCTGGCTGGTGGGAGCTTTGCCAGGCGTGGTGGACCTGCTTGTGCTCTTAATTATTCGTCCACTCTCCTTCTTCCTTTCTAGCCGCGTGTGCCTCCCCCACAATGTGTTCGACTTTGAATACTATGTAATAAGTCAGACCATTTTTAACGCTGGCTACATGTGCTTAGTGTGGGTGCTGCTCTTCTACACTTATTTCAAAGTGCTGTTTTCTGCTAAAGCAGCTGCTTCAGAACCAGCTCAAGCACAGAAGGCCCGGAAAACCATTTTACTGCATGGAGTCCAGTTACTGCTCTGTACACTGTCCCTGTTCACAACTTTCCTGGATGGGGCCTTAACAACTCTCTTTCCTTACTACCAGTCTGTAATCTTTTTCTGCAACTTCATTTTCACCAGCATTTTACCACGTCTGCTGAGCCCACTCATATATAGCATGAGGGATCAAAAGTTTAAAAAGTACATGAAGAGTTCACTGATGTGTGGCTCTGACAAGAGAGCCATTGACCCTTCTGATTAGCAAAAATGTCATTTTCTGGCTCCTGACAATGCTGAGATGCTGAATTTCACTTATATTCAAAATGTTCAAGCTGTAAAACTGTCCCCCTAAAACTGAGTAGATTATACAGTAAACAATGTTCAAACAGTGTTACCTCATAAAATCATCAAAATGTAATATTATATTGAAATATAGGATGAGTCTCAAAATATTTCGTTCCATGTGTAAACAGGCACCTCCAATACATTTACTGACGCACTAATACATATACCGGGAAAAAAAGTGGTAACCTGCAACTGTTATTTCAGAGACTAATTTGTACTTGAACTAACCCATTAACATGACTTCTATTTATGTATCTCATCAGGTTGATACAGTCAAATTACAAATTACATTTTTGGCTTACATAAAACCAGTTCATGTATATGTTCTCACATAAAGCACATTATTAAGGTTATCTGAAAAAATAAATCAAACAAATAAATAAATGTTTCCTACAGTAATAATTCCTGTGTAAAATACATTTACTGTATACCTTCTCTCTACATAAAATGTTCTATGAAATATGTATTTTAACTTCACACAATATTTGATGCTTCAGCTACATGTGGTGAAAAGTTCATAAATATTTTTGTATTCAATTATAATAAATATAACCCTCATGTTATGTTTTGGTCAGTTGGACCCAGACAAGATTTTCTTTTTCCTGAAAATGTTGGTTATTGTTATCGCATCCAACTAAAACTTACTAGCAGTTCACTAAAAAGATATATATGACTCGAATAATTAATGGGCGAGTGACTGGCAATGCTAGTTTAATATATGTATATATATATATATACACACACACACACACACAAATACAGTACATTGATCAGCCATAACATTAAATCTGAGTGTAATAATGGTGTCTAGATGACTGGGTCAGGGCATCTCTAAAACGGCAATCTTGTAGAGTGTTCACATGGGAGCGAAGGCCAGGCTATCTAGTTGAATCACACAGAAGAGCTACTGTATCTCAAATTGTCTTCTTCCAAACTTATTTCTGTAGCTTAAATTGTCAAAAACTTAATTCTGGCCATGATAGAAAGGTGTCAGAATAGTTTGCTGTGTACAAGGCTGCTTAGTGCCCACAATGACTTGTTTTCCTGATCAATTTTTTTATTCAGATTAAGTTTCACATCGGAAACATATATACAGTTCAAATGAACTATATACAAACAGATGCCATGAAGCCGTCCACTTGTGAAAAGAAAGAGAGGGGGAAAAAAAGAAGAAATATAAAATATGCATAGTAAGCATAGTAAACATATCAACTTTTCAGTCTGTCTAGCAACATCACAGCAACATTTGTCTAACTCTGGATATTGTTGTCCTTTGCTCCGTTAACCCTGGCAGTGGTGCCTTCCATCAAGACAATGGTTCTGAAACATGATAGCCAAGTAAAGGTTGTGGGAGTGGATGGTTCTATCCAAAACTTCAAAATAGTCATTATGGTAGCAGTACTTAGTAAATCCCAAAAAGCAGAACAAATTTCCAACAATCAGAAAGAGCTTTATTGCCAAGTGTGCTTACACACACAAGGAATTTGTCTTGCTGACAGAAGCTTCCAGTGCACAGACAGGATCACAAGTGACAAGACACAGATAACAAAAATAAACAAGTGATTAGAATAAATATATGAAAAGACACAAACAATAGACAAATAAACGAGTGATTAGAATAAATATGTGAAAGACAATACACAAGACAATATAATGTAAGTACAGATGTACTATATACAAATTATACAAAGGAATTGAGTGTATGGAATCTATAATAAATATAGGTATGGATAGCGGTATTACACATTTTATTGCACCAGTGGGGGGAATATTTAACTGTTCATGAGGTAGATGGCCTGAGGGAAGAAGCTTTTTCTATGTCTGGCTGTTTTGGTAGTCCGTGCTCTGTAGTGCCGACCAGATGGCAACAGTTCGAAGAGGAAGTGGGCTTGGTGTGAGGGGTCCAGAATGATTTTGCTAGCCCTTTTGCTCACTCTGGAGGGTAGGGAGGGTTGTACCAATGATCGCTCAGCAGTCCGGACTATCCTCTGTAGTCTTCTAAGATCAGTTTTGGTAGCTGAGCTGACCAGACAGTTATTGAGGTGCAGAGGATGGATTCAATGATGACCAAGTAGAACTGTTTCAGCAGCTCCTTCGGCAGATTGAACTTCCTTAGCTGGCGAAGGACTGCACCAGACAGCTAGCTCTTTAACCTCCTGTCTGTAAGCAGACTCATCTCCATCGTTGATGAGGCCGATGAGTGTGGTGTCGTCCGTAAACTTCAGGAGCTTGACAGAGGGGTCTTTAGATGTGCAGTCATTGGTGTACAGGGAGAAGAGAAGTGGAGAGAGGACGCAACCCTGAGGAGCACCTGTACTAGTGGTGCGGCTGTGGGATGTGAATTTACCCAGTCTCACTAGCTGTTGCCTATCTGTTAGAAAGCTGGTGATCCATTGACAGATAGAGCTGGGGACAGAGAGCTAGGCTAGTTTGGACTGGAGGAGTGTTGGAATGATGGTGTTGAAGGCCGAACTGAAGTCCACGAACAAGATCCTCACATAATTCCCTGTTTTGTCTAGATGTTGCAGGATGAAGTGCAGTCCCATGTTTACTGCATCATCCACAGACCTGTTTGCTCAGTAAGCAAACTGCAGGGGGTCCAGTAAGGGTCCAGTGATGTTCTTCAGATAGGCCAAAACCAGTCTTTCAAACGACTTCATGACCACAGACGTTAAAGCAACAGGTCTATAGTCGTTAAGTCCAGTAATTTTGGGTTTCTTTGGGACGGGGATGATGGTGGAGCGTTTAAAGCAGGATGGGACTTCACACAGCTACAGGGATCTGTTAAATATCTGTGAGAAGATGGGGGCCAGGCTGGTGTGACACCGTCTGGGCCTGGTGCCTTTCTTCTTTTGTTCTTTCTGAAGACCTGGCGCACCCCGTCTTCACTGATCTGAAGAGCAGGAGCGGGGAGAGGGGGGTTGCTGGAGGTGTTAAAGGTTGTGAAAAGAGATGGTCAGAACGGGTATGGGGGCTTTCAAACCTACAATAAAACTCATTCAGGTCTTCAGCAAGTCGTTGATTCACCTCAGTGCTGGGGGATGGTGTCTTGTAGTTTGTAATGGCTTTCAGACCTTTCCACACTGAAACGGAGTCATTTGAAGAGAACTGATCTTCCAAACTCTTAGCGTAGTTCTTTTTGGCTGCTCTAATCTCCTTATTCAGTGTGTTTCTGGCCTGATTATACAAGACTCTGTCCCCATTCCTGTAGGCGTCCTCCTTGGCCTGGCGAAGTTGTCTGAGTTTTTTAGTGAACCATGGTTTATCGTTGTTATATGTTAAATAAGTCCTGCTAGGAATACATATATCTTTACAGAAACTGATATATGAAGTTACAGTCTCTGTGAGCTCATCCAGATCGGTGGTAGTAGCTTCAAAAACGCTCCAATCAGTCCATTTGAAACAGGCCTGTAAAACCCGCTCTGTTTCTTTGGTCCATCTCCTTACAGTCTTTACTACAGGTTTAGCAGATTTCAGTTTCTGCCTGTAGGTTGGTATAAGATGAACCAAACAGTGATCAGAGAGTCCCAAAGCTGCCCATGGGACAGAGTGATATGCATTCCTTAATGTGGTGTAACAGTGATCCAATATATTACTGTCTCTGGTGGGACATGTAACATGCTGACTGTATTTGGGCAGTTCACGGGAGAGTTTTGCTTTGTTAAAATCCCCAAGGATAATTAAAACAGAGTCTGGGTGTTGTTGTTCTGTCTCTGGATTGGGTGGCAAAATTCTCTGTCCTGGTCACTTTCGCTCTGAGATTCGCTGGACTTACTGTCACTTCCCCGCATGATGAGACTTGGATTGGGAACAGGGACACGACCGGACTGAACTGGAGGAAGGCCATGTTTCAGTGTCTGGAGAGCGTCCTAACCTGATCTGGAGCCCAGCATCACCCCGCTTCATGGAGCATCAGCCGAGCCCATCGTAAATGGACAGCCAGAGCCCATCGCAACCCACGAGCCAGCACAAGAAGGAGCGACTGAGCTGGAGATTGCCCTGGAGCCAGAGCCTCATCAATCATCTGACCAGGTTTGAAAGCTGGCTACGTCGCAAGCGACAGTGGATGTTACAGTGGAGCGTGAGAGTGCTGAGGAAAGCCCCACCCATTGCACCACTGCTGAGGGTGCGCAAAGGCTGAGTTCAGAAGGAAATCTGGATATATATGCAGACACGCCTGTTATTCTCCCACATTCGTCTGAACTCTCTGCCTACCCTGAACATTCTGAACTCCCACCCAGCCACCTCTCCCACCTCCTCTGTATTAGTCCTCACCATTGCCACCGCTGTCTCTTGGCAGCTCACCCTCAGCCCACCATCTGTGCGGTGGGATTGCCGCGGGTCTGCCAGCCTCCATCGGCGTCGTGGCTGGAGGATCCCTGGTCTCTGCCTCCAGACTCTGAATCCTGGACTCCGCTTCGGCCCTTTGACCCAGCGGCTCCACCATGGCCCCTAGCTCCCTCATCTCCACTGTCGCCTGTCAGCCCACCAGCTCCACCAGGCTTCCTCATCCCTCCGGCTCTGCTTTGGTTGGTCGTTGGCCCGCCATTGCCTCAGGACTCCACTCCTCTGGCTGCGCCTTGTCGCTCCATCCCACCAGCTCTGTTGGACTCTTCCGTTCCCCAGCTCCACCCTGGCCCTCTTGATCCTTGGCGTCACCCTGGCTCATCGGCACTCCGTCTCCGCCTTGGGCTCCACCACCACCTGCTCCACTGCCGTCGGTCGGCTCCATGACTCCTCCCTCCATTGGCTCCACTGTGGGTCGCCATCATGACTGTGGCCTGGATCCCGCCTGGCTCCTCCTGCTCCAAGTCCCTACTATCTCCTCACTGGCTCCTCCCTCCATCATCTCCACCCTGGATCCTGTTCGTCATCCTCCGCCCTAACCTCCACCTGGGTTGTCTGCCTGCCTGCATGCCAGCCCTTTTCCTTTCCTTATGTCCTCCTCCAAAGTCCCCTTCCATCGCTCCCTTTGTTGTTCCTGTGGCGCGATGTCGCGCCTTCCGGGAGGGGGGGGGTGGGGGGGCGAACTATTAGACCCATGGACTGTTTTTGTTGTGTTTTCATTCCCTGTGTGCTCTGTGACTTAGTTTCTGTCTCTCATTGATTATGTCATTACGTTCAGGCGTTTCTTCTTAATTATGTTCCTTTGCCTATTATTTAAGATGTGTACAGTCCTGTGTTCCCTCGTCTGGCCTACTACATCCATACGCGTGATTCCTGCCTGTCTGCCTTGTGTTTGCCTTTGTGTGGTTTAATTTAAGATTGTTTACTTTAAATCTGCATCTTCTTTGTGCGTTTATTGACCTTACTGTGACAGATACATTTATAATGTATCATCTGATGTGCAAGATTTTTAGATGCAGTAAAACATACCACATCCCAATCTGGTTGAGCAAAACCTTTCCTTTCCCAGGAGTGGATAGCTGGAATATAAGAGTACTGCAGTAACTAAACCACTAGAAGGAGTATTAGTGTCCAACCACTCCCACAGAGAATGTGGGAGCACATTGGTAGCCCAAGGAACGCCATAGGCTTTTAAGGCTGACCTCAGTCTTAAATATATATAAAAAAAGAAAATCCAGGTAAAGAAAACTCTACTTAAGCCCTGAAACGATTTGAGGTCATTATCACAATAAATGTCATTCAATGTATGAACACCAGCATCAGACCAGGCTTTAAAAGCAAAGGGTTTGTTACCAATGTATAAACGATAAACACCTGAAGCACGCATGTGGAAAAGCGCCTCTCACACGAGTACTCTTTTACGTCGCATGAACGAATGATACACACAAAATGATGTCGAACTGTCAGTTTTGACGAGTATTCACGTAAACACATTCTGTTATGTCTTAAGTGAACGTAAACAATTGGGAGAATTTCGGATGTGTATCAGTACATTGCATCTGTGCAGTCAGTTTTAAAGGGACAACAGCCTAATTTAGTTGCTATTGTGCTGTGTTGCTATAGTGTCATTAATGTTAATTAAGCACAACAAATCACTGACTGCTCTTGACTGAATCACTTTGGTAGCCTGAGGATTAATCTAAATGTATGTATATAAATAAATATGTAAAATAAATATGTATATAAATTTTTGTATAGAAATTCTGTGAAACTGTAAAATATTTAAAATACGAAACTTGAATGCAACTATGCTTTTTAACTGCATCAGTGTTTTGTGATGTTACAAAGGGCTTCTCGAATTTGTATATCTCACTACACAAGAGACAAAACAATACATACATGTTTTGCTTCAACCTCGTTGTTTTTCTGACTTTGGGAAATTCTTTGGGGACTCAGAAATGACATTAACAATAATGCTCATGAGAATATGGCAACCCCTGAATAATGTCAACAAGACAGTAGCAATAAAATAAAGGACAGACCAAGGGATCAGAGTTTAATGTCTTTGATCCATAGATTTTAACTTTAAGCAGCTCAGAAAAGCCTTTCTATTGCAGCATGCAAGGCCTCCATTTTGCTTTGAATTCTTATCCTAATTATAAGCTTAATAACATTTAATTAACAGGACCTTGTGTTTTTTAAAAAGAAGAAGAAGAAAAAAAAAACATAGTGAAATGAACATTTCAGGACTTATCGACCGACAATAATTTTTTGAGGAAAATTAAAAAATTCAAAAACTTCATTGTGGTTTTATTTGGTATTATTATCAACTGTATCAACAGTTTGCTAGTTTATACTTTCTTCAAGAATCCTGTCTTTGCTCAGGATCCCCACTATATCCTCTACATGCAGCTGATCATCAATGACATGATTACACTGTCTGTCAGTGTGATTTTGTTTGTGTTTGTTTACTTACTGCCAAACATGAATGTTGCTGTCTGCTGCATTTTCATCTTCACTGGAAGCAATGTCTACAAGAACACACCACTAAACCTGGCCGGCATGGCTATTGAGCGCTTTGTAGCCGTCTGCTACCCTCTACATCACGGACAAATATGCACCACTCGAAACACCAAAATCCTTATCGGCATCATCTGGCTGGTGGGAGCCGTGCCTGGCATAGTGGACCTGCTTGTGGTCTTGGCTCTTCGCCCACTTTCCTTCTTTACCACTAGCCAGATATGCTTCCACCAAAGTGTGTTCGATTTTGAATACAATATAATAAGTCATGCTTTCTTTAACATTGGCTAATGTTAAAAAACTGTCATGTTCTGGCTCTTGACAATACTGAGAAGCTCAGTTTTACTCACACAATCAAAAATCTGTAATGTTCAATCTTCAACCACCGTTTTTAAATTCTGTTTTGTATTTCAGCATAGACATGGACTTGATTCTAAAGTGAACCATGTTCACACAGTGTTACTTTGTATAAAATCTACAAATCATCAAAATGTAAAATTGCATTAAAATGTAAGATGATTCTCTTTCCATGAGTGAGCAGTGGCACCTCCAGGAAATGTTTAATGGGGTGGCCCTAGCACAGTAACAATTGTAAGCTGGCACACTAAAACACACTAGTGTAAAAAGTTGGTAATCAGCAGTTGTCATTTCAGATAACAACCCACTAACATGACTTCAGTTTATGTAACTTGTCAGGCTGATACAGTCAGATTAATTGACATTTTCAACTTCTATGAAACCAGTTAATGTAGATGTTCTCACAATAATTAAGTTTATCTGAAGAAAAAAAATGTATCTATGTAGCTTGAACTGTAAAAATAAATTCATTGTTCCCTTTCGAGGAACTCGAACTGCGTCCTCTAGGGGGCGCTAGGGGGAACGCCGTCTGCGTGACCTGTGTCTGAAGTATACATACAAAAACACCAACGGAGTTGGCCGGCGACAGCCTATGACGTCACTACCGGCGCGACCACAGTATAAAAGGGTGCCGGTAGAGCAGGACGGTCTCTTCTTCGTCTTCATTGACCTTTTGTCTGTAACCAAAGCTCGATTGAGTGCATGTTTCTCACCAATGTTTTAATTATGGCTCGCGTGTGACGATGTGTGGTAAGGAGCAAGCGCTTTTTGCTTCGTGGAGTTTATTGCGCTTTTTGCTTGTCTCTTGCGAGAAACAAGCACGCTCTGATACCCGCACCTATCATACGGTCCTTATATGGTGAGGATTAAGCGAATATCGGCTCTCGAGGGAGTTGAATGAGATCACCGCATTTATTGCTTGTTGCGAGAGGCACACACGCTCTCATACTCGCTTACACAGGGCTCGCGGGCTGTGTGTGCGGTAGTCAGCCGCGCTTTCAGCTCTCGAGGGAGTTGAATGCGACCGTCGCATTCAGTGCTTATTTCTTGCGATTGACTAGCGTGCTCTCGTAGCCGCTTGCACAAAGCTCACGAGCTGTGTGTGTGTGGTCGGGAGCAGCGCGTCCAGCTCGCGAGGGAACTGGATGTGCTCATCGCGATGCATTCGCAAAGGAGGAAGGTGAGTCTTCTCTATACCCGAATTTGCATGAGTGTGTTTGCCTCTCGGGCATTAACAACGCATTCGCGGCGGCGGCTCCGTTCTGCCTGATTCCCGCGGGGGTCTGGCGCGTGGGCGGAGCGTGTTCAGCTCCCCAGGGGGTTGAACATATGCTGCGCGTTGCGATTGTGGTGTTAATTTTCTGCCATACTCGAGGGTATGGACAGAAAACGAAGAGGATAGTATAGCCATCTGAGGATGGTTATAGCTTTTTGCGTTATTTATGTGGTTAAGTGCAGCTATCTGAGGCTAGCTGTGTGTTAACCTGTCCCTTTTCATAGAGCTGTCTATCTGAGGATAGCCAGGTGTTAGCTCGGCGATCGCTCCCCTTTCTAGCGTTTCTAAGTAGCGATCTCTTTGAGCTCCTAGTCAGGGTTTTTAAGCAGTGGTCTCCCTGAGCCCCTGCCTAGATGGTGTTATCTCCCCTGTTAGGGTTATAAGTAGGTGACCCACTATGATGGTCTGACAGTTTCTCAAGAAGGTCTTTCTGGTAACTGGAGTCAGGCGTGGGAACCACGGTGGGTGAGTTCGATCCCTTATTATGTGTCTACCATGCTGTATTTCTGGGACCTGTCTTGTGCGTTTCCTTTGGTAGGTCCTCTTCGAGCACCCCCCTCTGGTCTTTCACCATGGTTTGGTTTGCTTGCCTGGATCTGCCTTCGGCATATCGATTGGGAAACTTTCAGGTCCCCACTACAGCACTGCATCTAGGGCTATGGTCCTACCTTCAGGTAAGCTCTTCGGAAGTCTTTCTCGCAGGGAGCTCCTGGACATGCTTTATAGACACATGGACCTACGCCACCTGGCTAGACCCTCTTCTGGATTTCCACCCTTTCATACAGACCTGTTCTCATGCCATTTGGTGATCTAGCGAGTCGCCCCTCCGAGGAGTGGGCTTGATCACGCTATGTCTCGCCATCTTACGAATCGGGGTCGTTTCTGCGGAAACTCTCTGGTGCTCCAAGGAGCCTTTGGCTACATTGTGGCCCTTGTTCTCGAGGTTCTGCGGGCCTTGATAGAGTAGGGCCTTATGCTTTCCATTGAGATGGTAAGCACAGGTCTGTGTGGGGTGAGAATGGTTCAGGCCTCCCTTACAGGGCTCGGATGGTGGGAACCATGGAGGGGTGAGTTTGATCCTTTTTTATGTCTCTAGAAACCTTTCTAGATCTGTCTATTATTATAGCCAGATAGGAGCTTGGTGATCGCTTCCCTTTCAGGGTTTCTAATAGCGGTCTCTTGAGGCGACCAGGTGAATGCTGTCTTTTCCCTATGGTTTGGGCAGGCAGCCCATTGCATGTTCTGGTCAATGCGTGATTTAATCCCCTATAACCTTGCTTTATTATCTCCCCTGCTGGGTCATAAGCAGATGGTCGGGGTGGTTCCTCCAGGAGAACTTATGAGCTATCGGAGTCATGTGCAGGAACCACGGTGGGGTGAGTACGGCTCAGTACTATGTGTCTATCCTGCTGTATGTCGGGGTCCTGCTTTGTTGTGTGCTTCCTTGGTAGGTCCTCTTCGAGCACCCCCCTCTGGTCCTTGACCATGGTTATGGTCTGCTTGCCTGGATCTGCCTCCGGCTTTGGAATAGGAAGCTTTCAGGTCCCCACTACAGCACTACTTCTAGGATCTCGGTCCCATCTCTAGGTAAGCCCTTTGAAAATCTTTTCACAGGGAGCTTCCGTCGTTGGGATAGACACATGGACCTGAGGCCACCGGGTTGAGACCCTCGATCTGCATCCTGCCCTGAGGGGTTTTCTGCTGCTGGGGTTTCCGCCCCTTACACAGACCTGCTCTTGACAAAGTGGTGTTCTAGCGGGTCGCCCCTCTGAGGAGTGGGCAGGATTGTGCTATGTTTCGCCATCTTACGAGTCAGAGTTATTTTTGGGGAAATTCTCTGATCACGTCTAGGAGCCTCTTTCTCGGCCCTCGCTCTCAGGGTTCTGCGGGCCTTGGTAGAGCAGGGCCCTTGCTTTCCATCGAGGTGGTAAGCATAGGTCTGTGTGGGGTGGGAAGGGCACAAGCCCCCTTGAGAGGTTACCCGTAGAACAGCCTGAGGGCTGGGGATGTTGCTGCTTTCTTTGCAGCCTTTGAGAGGTGGCTCCCCTTCAGGTCTGGTCTCTGTATCTCTTCCTGGGCAAGGCGTGACGAGGCTCCCCTTTCTGCGGAAAGGGTTTGCTGAGACTCGTCCCCCTTGGGGCATCAGACCTCCCTCCCGCCTTCGGGAATACAGGTCTGTTCTGATACGCCGCCTTTTGGTTAAGGTGTATCGGCTTTTTTGGCAGCATTATTAGACAGCCAGCTGCGGCCGCTGTCTGCTCGGTGCATGCTCCCCTCCTTTCGGGGAGTTTTTGAGTCTGCCCGAGCATTTCCCTCGGGCAACTGAGGTTCGCCCTTACTGCCTTTCCCCCCTTGGGCCCATGGAACTGTTTACCAGGACCAGATCTAATCCAAGGCTCGACGATGCTCCCCTCTTTATATAAGAAGTCTATGAGCTCGTCCCTCCTGGGGAATCAGTGGCTCCTCCTTCCGGGAGTGGAAGCCTTACCCGATACACTGCCGTCTCCTGGGCGGTTACGTGTTTTCGGCTCTTGGCAGTTTATTGGATAGACAGCCGAGGCTACTATCTGCTTGGCATCTTTGCTCCCCTCTCCTGAGGGTTTCGTTTGAGCATTGCCTTCTCGGCGTCAAGATACGCCCCTACTGCCTTCCCCTACAGCCTTGTTAAGCCGGCAGTTTCCCCTCAACTTGAGGGTCTTCTTCTTTTCACCGTTTCTCAACGGTACGTCTAAAATCCATAAGTATGGTAAGTTCACACGTGAACCTTTGGGCACTTTTCTCAAATCCACGCTGTGGTATGGAATGCACCGGTGTTCTGCGTCCATTCTAAAATCCTTTATGGTAGGGATTCACGCGCTTTTGCCCGTACCCTTTCTCGAGAGGGCTAAAAAACCCCAGTCACCCTGGGTTCCTCTCCTTAACATCTGCCAGGCTAAAAAGGAACGGTTTTTGCGCGCTCTTTCTAGCGCGCTCCTTCTTTACGCTCACCGAGGTGAGCAGGGAGCTACCGCTGCGCTCTGTTTATGACTCCTGAGGGAATCATACGGAACTACAGTGGCTCCTGTAAATCAGGCCAGCCTAGACTTCCTAGGCCTTCGGCCATGTCCCCTTAAAGGAATACCTCGGTTTCCAAGCTTGGGCTCTGCCTCGGGTCAGCCTCGACCCTTACAGGTAAGTTAGGTAGGTAGCCCAGGCTCTGGCCGTAGGGGATATTTCTCTGACAGCCGTCACTTATTCCAGGGGCAACTCCCTTAAAGTCTAGGGAGTTGGTACTTAGTGCCTGTCTCTCCGAAGTCAGGCACTCCCCTCAGCATGGCAGCGTGGGTATAACCGTTCCCCCTAGCGCCCCCTAGAGGACGCAGTTCGAGTTCCTCGAAAGGGAACGTCTCGGGTTACGTATGTAACCCTGGTTCCCTGAGAAGGGAACGAGACACTGCGTCCTCTAGGCTCATGGCCATGCTTCAGGATGTGAGCTTCAGACGAAGAAGTGACCGTCCTGCTCTACCGGCACCCTTTTATACTGTGGTCGCGCCGGTAGTGACGTCATAGGCTGTCGCCGGCCAACTCTGTTGGTGTTTTTGTATGTATACTTCAGACACAGGTCACGCAGACGGCGTTCCCCCTAGCGCCCCCTAGAGGACGCAGTGTCTCGTTCCCTTCTCAGGGAACCAGGGTTACATACGTAACCTGAGACGTTTCCTGCCATTGTAATTCCTGTGAATACATTTGTTGGTTAATGCTATTACATGGACTATTGGACTAAAACTTGCTGTCTTTGTGCTCTCTCTCACACGCACACACACACACACACAAAAGAAGATCCCCCCCAACTTGTTACACATATGACTGGCCAACAAAAATTGTTTATACATTTCTTGCTATATTGGATTCAATCTTTTCATCAGCTTGGTTTCTTTCCATTAGCACAGGTTGTGCATTTCTTTTTGAAACTGACCGAATGTAGGCCTCATTGATCTGAGCTTATGTATCTTAGTTTTTGGTAAAATTATCCAGAAAGAATGCTTTTTTTTTCAGTCAAAAACTGAGTGCACAAGTTCAGATCATTGGATATTCCGTTTCAAAAAGAAATACAAAACGGTGCTAAAAAAAACATTCAGCATGTTCATATAAGAAACAACTGAAAACAATGCACATGGATACAAAACACTTTGGTGTTTTACTGCTTAAAAGTCGCCTTTTGTTTTAATTGTTTTTAGGTAACAAATATGGCAATGTCAACAGAGCTCTCACAAAAGCTACAAAAAAGAAATAGTTTTATGATATTAGAAAGTCTAAGGCTACACAAAGATTTCCAAGACATTAAAAGTTCCTAGAGACACAGCTGGCAGCCTTATTCCTTAGATTTAAATGTGTTGTACTAGAAAATCTTTGAGGGTGTTTTACAAAAAACCACAATATCACAAAATGTTTGATTAGAATCAAGTTCATGTCTTTGCTGAAATACAAAACAGAATTTAAAAAAAGTGAAAACCAAGGATTATCAGTGATCTGAAAGCTGTTTTAGGTGAAGAATGGGAAAGATTGCAGTAGAGAGGTGACAGAAGCTTCTGAGCACTTCCAAGCAGAGTTTATTGGTGGTTCTAAAGAGTAAAAGATTCTGCACCAAATTTGACTTTTGGGGGTTGAATAATTTTGAACATGAACGTTTAGAGGCAGATTTTTTTTCATTATTCATTAACTTACATTTTCAGAATTACTTAAATGTGTATTAATAAATTCTCTAATAGTTTACTGATGCCTTTGTTGCATGGTTCTCACAAATTTTGTTCTCTGCAGCAAAATGTCTTGCAGGTCAGTGGGGCTGAATAATTTTGATTGCAACTGTACCTAAGGATTGTTGCAGAACATGTACCACCTTCATGGCAATGGTGTTCCTTGATGGAAGTGGCCTCTTTCAGCAGGGCAATACGCCCTACCACACCGCAAAGAAAAAAAAAAAAAAAAAAAGTTTAGGAACAACAACATGACAAAGTGTTTAAGGTGCCTTGGCCTCCAAATTTTCCAGATCTCAATGTGACCTTCTTTAAGACGTTTTGGACAAGAGATCCGATCCATGGAGGCCCACGCAACTTGCAGGAATTACAGGATCTGCTGCTAATATTTTGGTGCCAGAGACCACAAGACGATCCTTTGGATTCCATGCCTCAGTGCATTAGAACTGTTTTGGCAGCACAAAGGGGAATTTACAGTACATGATATCAGGCAGGTGGTTTTAATGTTGTGGCTGATATATGTATGGTATACTGTATCTAAATATATGGCTATAATTTAATTGAAATAAATATTTAATATTTACATTTTTATTTTTATTTTAAAATTCATAAATATTTAAAACTAAACACGCTTTTTAAATAGGAAAATAATACATCAGTGTTTTATGTTACAGTGGGCTTCTCAAGCTTATTTATAACATATTTCTGACCACATAAGAAATATAAAAAGACATACTTGTTTTTCACATGGTAGATCCTCAAATAAATGGTGAACTGTTTAATGTAAAAATAAAAACAAAACCAAATAAAAGGTCAATTTGTTTTTAACTTGAGTGTTGTTTGCTTCAACCTCATTGTTTTTCTGACTCTAGGGATTCAGTGACATTACAACAAGGCTCATGAGGATATGGCAACCCGAATAATGTCACCAAGACAGTATATAAAACATAGATCAAGAAACAAACAAAAAATAGATCACAGTTTGATATCGTTGATAGACAGATTTTAACTGTAAGCAGCTCACAAAAGTCTTTTTAGTCTACTGCAGCATGCAAGGCCTCCATTTTGCTTTGAATTCTTATCCTAATTATAAGCTTAATAACATTTAATTACCGGACTTTGTGTTTTTTAAAAAGAAGAAGAAAAAAAAAAACATTGTGAAATGAACATTTCAGGGCTTATTGACCGACAAGAATTTTTTGAGGAAACCTTATTCAAAAACTTTATTGTGGTTTTATTTGGTATTATTATCAACTGTATCAACAGTTTGTTAGTTTATACTTTCTTCAAGAATCCTGTCTTCACTCAGGAGCCCCGCTATATCCTCTACATGCAGCTGATCATCAATGACATGATTACACTGTCTGTCAGTGTGATTTTGTTTGTGTTTGTTTACTTACTGCCAAACATGAATGTTGCTGTCTGCTGCATTTTCATCTTCATTGGAAGCAATGTCTACAGGAACACACCACTAAACCTGGCCGGCATGGCTATTGAGCGCTTTGTGGCCGTCTGCTACCCTCTACATCACGGACAAATATGCACCACTCGGAACACCAAAATCCTTATCGGCATCATCTGGCTGGTGGGAGCTGTGCCTGGCATAGTGGACCTGCTTGTGGTCTTGGCTCTTCGTCCACTTTCCTTCTTTACCACTAGCCGAATATGCTTCCACCAAAGTGTGTTCGATTTTGAATACAATGTAATAAGTCATGCTTTCTTTAACATCGGCTACATGTGCTTAGTGTGGGTGCTGCTCTTCTACACTTACTTCAAAGTGCTGTTTTCTGCTAAAGCAGCCGCTTCAGAACCAGCTCAAGCACAGAAGGCCCGGAAAACCATTTTATTGCATGGAGTCCAGTTACTGCTCTGTACATTGTCCCTGTTCACAAGTGTCCTGGATGAGGCCTTAACGTCTTTCTTTCCTTACTACAGGTCTGAAATCTACTTCTGCACCTTCATTCTCACCAGCATTTTACCACGTCTGTTGAGCCCACTCATATATGGCATGAGGGATCAAAAGTTTAAAAAGTACATGAAGAGTTCACTTATGTGTGGCTCAGGCAAGAGAGCCATTGACCCTTCTGATTAACTGTCATGTTCTGGCTCTTGACAATACTGAGAAGCTCAGTTTTACTCACACAATCAAAAATCTGTAATGTTCAAGTTGCAACCCCCGTTTTTAAATTTTGTTTTGTATTTCAGCATAGACTTGGACTTGATTCTAAAGTGAACCATGTTCACACAGTATTTTTATAAAATCTACAAATCATCAAAATGTAAAATTGCATTAAAATGTAAGATGATTCTCTTTCCATGAGTGAGCAGTGGTACCTCCAGGAAATGTTTAATGGGGTGGCTCTAGCACAGTAACAATTGTAAGCTGGCACACTAAAACACACTAGTGGAAAAAGTTGGTAATCAGCAATTGTCATTTCAGATAACAACCCACTAACATGACTTCAGTTTATGTAACTTGTCAGGCTGATACAGTCAGATTAATTGACATTTTCAACTTCTATGAAACCAGTTAATGTAGATGTTCTCACAATAATTAAGCTTATCTGAAGAAAAAAAAATGTACCTATGAAGCTTGAACTATAAAAATAAATTCATTGTTTCCTGCCATTGTAATTCCTGTGAATACATTTGTTGGTTAATGCTATTACATTGGACTATTGGACTAAAACTTGCTGTCTTTGCGCTCTCTCTCTCTCTCTCTCTCTCTCTCTCTCTCTCTCTCTCACACACACACACACACACACACACACACACACACAAAAGGAGATCCCCCCCAACTTGTTACACATATGACTGGCCTACAAAAATTGTTTATACATTTCTTGCTATATTGGATTCAATCTTTTCATCAGCTTGGTTCCTTTCCATTAGCACAGGTTGTGCATTTCTTTTTGGAACTGACCGAATATAGGCCTCACTGATCTGAGCTTATATATCTTAGTTTTTGGTAAAATTATCCAGAAAGAATGCTTTTTTTTCAGTCAAAAACTGAGGTTCAGATCATTGACTATTCCGTTACAAAAAAAAAAATACAAAACTGTGCTAAAAAACATTCACCATGTTCACATAAGAAACAACTGAAAACAATGCACATGGATACAAAACACTTTGGTGTTTTACTGCTTAAAAGTCGCCTTTAGTTTTGATTGCTTTTAGGTAACAAATATGGCAACGTCAACAGAGCTCTCACAAAAGCTATAGAAAATAAATAGTTTTATTATATTAGAAAATCTAAGGCTACACAAAGATTTCCAAGACATTAAAAGTTCCTAGAGACACAGCTGGCAGCCTTATTCCTTAGATTTAAATGTGTTGTACTAGAAAATCTTTGAGGGTGTTTTACAAAAAACCACAATATCACAAAATGTTTGATTAGAATCAAGTCCATGTCTTTGCTGAAATACAAAACAGAATTTTAAAAAAGTGAAAACCAAAGATTATTAGTGATCTGAAAGCTGTTTTAGGTGAAGAATGGGCCAAGATTGCAGTAGAGAGGTGACAGAAGCTTCTGAGCACTTCCTTTGGATTCCATGTCTCAATGCATTAGAACTGTTTTGGCAACACAAGGGGGAATTTACAGTACATGATATCAGGCAGGTGGTTTTAATGTTGTGGCTGATATATGTACAGTATACTGTATATAAATATATGTCTATAATTTAATTGAAATAAATATTTAATATTTTTATTTTTATTTAAAATTCATAAATATTTAAAACTAAACTTACGCTTTTTAAATAGGAAAATAATACATCAGTGTTTTATGTTACAGTGGGCTTCTCAAGCTTATTTCTAACATATTTCTGACCACATAAGAAATATAAAAAGACATACTTGTTTTTCACATGGTAGATCCTCAAATAAATGGTGAACTGTTTAATGTAAAAATAAAAACAAAACCAAATAAAAGGTCAATTTGTTTTTAACTTGAGTGTTGTTTGCTTCAACCTCATTGTTTTTCTGACTCTAGGGATTCAGTGACATTACAACAAGGCTCATGAGGATATGGCAACCCGAATAATGTCACCAAGACAGTATATAAAAGATACAAGAAACAAACAAAAAAAAACAGATCAGAGTTTGATATCTTTGATAGACAGATTTTAACTGTAAGCAGCTCACAAAAGGCTTTTTAGTCCACTGCAGCATGCAAGGCCTCCATTTTGCTTTGAATTCTTGTCCTAATTATAAGCTGAACGACATTTAATTAACAGGACTCTTCGTTTTTAAAAAAGCTACTGACGATTGTGAAATGAACATTTCAGAGTTTATCAACCGACAAGAATTTTTTGAGGAAGCCTTTTTCAAAAACTTCATTGTGGTCTTATTTGGTATAATTATCAGTTGTATCAACAGTTCGCTGGTTTATACTTTCTTCAAGAATCCTGTCTTAGCTCAGGAGCCCCGCTATATCCTCTACATGCAGCTGATCATCAATGACATCATTACATTATCTGTCAGTGTGATTTTGTTTATGTTTGTTTACTTACTGCCAAACATAAATGTTGCTATCTGCTGCGTTTTCATCTTCATTGGAAGCAGTGTCTACAAGAACACACCACTAAACCTGGCCGGCATGGCTATTGAGCGTTTTGTGGCCGTCTGCTACCCTCTACATCATGCACGGATATGCACCGTACAAAATACCAAAATTCTGATCGGAATCATCTGGCTGGTGGGAGCCGTGCCTGCCGTGGTGGACCTGCTTGTGGTCATAATTCTTCGTCCACTCTCCTTTTTCACTTCTAGCCGCAAATGTTACCACCAGAATGTGTTTGATTTTGAATACAATATAATAAGTCATGCTGTCTTTAACATTGGCTACATGTGCTTAGTGTGGGTGCTGCTCTTCTACACTTACTTCAAAGTGCTGTTTTCTGCTAAAGCAGCTGCTTCAGAACCAGCTCAAGCACAGAAGGCCAGGAAAACCATTTTACTACATGGAGTCCAGTTACTGCTCTGTACATTGTCCCTGTTTACAGCTGTCCTGGATGGGGCCTTAACGTCTTTCTTTCCTTACTATAGGTCTATAATCTACTTTTGCACCTTCCTTCTCACCAGCATTTTACCACGTCTGTTGAGCCCACTCATATATGGCATGAGGGATCAAAAGTTTAAAAAATACATGAAGAGTTCACTTATGTGTGGCTACAAGAGAGCCATTGACCCTTCTGATTAGCAAAACTGTCATGTTCAACTGAGAATCTCAGTTTGTATTTCAGCATAGGCATGGACTAGATTATAAAGTGAACAATGTTCAAGCAGTGTTACTTCATCTAAAATCTACAAATCATCAAAATGTAAAATTATATTAAAATGTAGGACGATTCTCAAAAAATTTCTTTCCATGTGTAAACAGTGACACTAATACATTTTTAAATGGTGTGGCCAGAAAAATACAGTTAAAACTGTAAGGTGGCACACTTGAACATACATTGACAAAAAAAAAAATGGTGCAATTGTCATTTCAGAGACCTATTTGTACTTGATCTAATACATTACCATGACTTCAGTTTAACTTGTCAGGTTGATAAAGTCAGATTGAATCATATTTTTAACTTACGTGAAACCAGTTAATGTAGGTGTTTTCACATCGAGCACATTATTAAGCTTATCAAAAAAAAAAAAAATGTAGTTTGAACTGTACAAAAATGCTCACTGTTTCCTATGATTGTAATTTCTGTGTACACACATCTATTGTATACTGTTTCTATACATGAAATGTTCTATGAAATGTCTATTTTGATTTCAAACCACATTTGATGCTTTAGCTCTGTGTAGTAAGAAGGCTAATATATATTCCATTTTTGAATGAACATTGCCAAAATTATCCACAAATAATGTTTAAATCTGAATGTTTAAATCTCTTAATCTGAAGTGCATATGCTTAAATTAATAACCATTCAGTTCCAATACAAAACCTGTGCTAAAAAAACATTCAGTAGAAGCTCATATAGGATAACAACTGAAAACAATGCACACAGATACAAAACACTTCGGTGTGAATGGCCTCTTATTCACAAAAGAGAGAAGTAGCTAAAATTTCTCAAAGTTACTTCTGGCCATTGAGTAATGGAAGGAGGTTGTCTGGTTTGATGAATCACATTTACTTTTACATCAGGTGGATCGACATGAGCGTGTGCATTACTTACCTGGATAAGAGATGGCAGCAGATGCACTATGGGAAGAAGGCAGGCTGTTGGTGGAAGTATTATGGTCAGGAAAATGTTTTTTTTGGGAAACTTTGTCATATATGTGGATGTAACTTACTGCAAAAAAAAAGTGTTCAAGATATTGCCTTGGCCTCTAAATTTCCCAGATCAGAATCCAACTGAGTATCTAAAGAAGTGCTGAACCAAAAAAACAAAACAGATCCACGGAGGCCCCACCTTGTAACTTGCAAGCCTTAAAATGATAATTCACCCCAAAATGAAAATTTGCTGTTAATTTACTCACCCTTAAGACATTCAAGATTTATGTGAAACTATGTCAGCAGCTGACATTAAATTGAGAAATGTTAGGTTACTTGCGTAACCCCGGTTCTCTGAGAACAGAGCGAGGTATCTCACTATGGGAACGCCCCCAGGCGTGATAGACTATGGAAGCACCAATTACACCACGTCTGTCCGAAGGACGGCCCAATCACAGCTCGTTCAAGGAGCCCACCCCTCTCCCTATATATACAGCTGTGATCCCCAAAAATGGCATTCTAAGCACGCTCTTCCCCCGTGTTATGCGAGAAGGGATGCTTGGTGAGATACCTCGCTCTGTTCTCAGAGAACTGGGGTCACGCAAGTAACCTAAACGTTCTCTTTCAAACAATCGTTCGGTATCTCACTATAGGAATGATATAGCCAACTCCCATAACGCATGCTTACTGAAGCCGCCGAACAGACTCGAAAAAGAAAGACAACCTTTAGTTCTCCAAAGAGCCAAATTTAAGAACTGCATGAGCCAATGAAGGCGCAGTGACATCAAGACGGTAAAATCTAATAAATGTATGGGGTAAAGTCTAACCTGCTGCCGCACAAATATCGTCCACCGAAATCTCCTTGAACAGGGCCCATGAGGTAGAAATGCCTCGTGTAGAATGGGCCTTAAGGCCCTCTGGGGAATGAAGACCCATAGATGTATAGGCTAGTTCGATCGCCTCCACCATCCAATAAGACCGTTTTAAACGATAGGAGCTTAATATGAACACTCTCCAGAGGTTCAAACGGGGCCTGAGTTAAAGCATTTAAGACCATAGACAAATCCCATGATGGGACCAGTCATTTCGACACTGGTCTCAAACGCCTCACCCCTTTCATAAAACGGCATATAAGAGGGTGCCAGCCCACTGAAACTCCTTCGAAACCTACGTGACAAATTGCAGCCAGGTAAACTTTAATGGTAGAGAACGCTCTCCCATTGTTCAGTAAGCTTTGCAAAAAACAGAGAACCTCACTCACCACACACTGAAAAGGAATAACTCCCTTACGAGTGCACCAGTCCTCAAAGACCCGCCATTTCAGATCACAAAGCGAGCGCGTTGATGGAGCCTATAACCTTCTGGGGAAGCCCAAGTGCATTTAGATTCAACGCTTCACGGGCCAGACCCAAAGATTGATCCGTTCCGGATGGGGGTGAAAAATTTGCCCACCTATTTGCAACAGCAGGTCCCGACGCAATGGGAGTTGCCAGGGCTCTCCCCAAAGGAGCTGGACAATCTCTGCCAGCCACAGCCTCCCTGGTCAATGAGGGGCTATCAGAAGGAGAGATAATCCGTTTTCTCTTACTCTGTCTAGGGTGGGAGAAATTAGACTCAGCTGTGGGAATGTGTATAACAACACTTTCGGCCATGGGTGTCCCAGCGCATCCACACCCAAGGGTGCATTTTCATCTCTGAGAGAGAAATACAGTGGACATTTTGCGTTTGCCTGCAAAGCGAATAGATCTACGGCATCCCTGAGGCATCCCTGAGGCGTCCAACAACTGTTTACCGATCTGCCCTGAAAAACAGCTCCCAATCCCGTTAGGGATGCGTCCGTTGTCACTACTTTTCTCAGAGACACGCTCCCCATCAAGACTCCTGTCCGGAATACACAGGGTTTTCTCCACTGATGAAGAGAAATCACGCATTCCGTGGTAAAAACTCATACTCTGCGTGCGAGGTGCCGTCGTGGGCACAGACGCCTTGCCGCAACCCAATGCTGGAAGCTCCTCATTTTCGGCAAGCCCAGTGGGACCACTGACAGTGACGAAGCCATCATGCATGTAAGGTGGAGACAGTTCCAGAAAGAGACCAGGTTTCCCACAGTCGCAAAACTGGGCTAGGCACTGATAATATGCCGTTATCCTCCTTTCCGAGAGCATAGCGCAATATTCTATTCGCAAGCCTAGATACTCTATCTCCTGGGATGGGATCAGCTGGCTTTTGACATAGTTGATCCTGAACCTCCTGCGAATGAGCGCAAATCAGATAATCTTCCAAATAAGCAGATATTCTGAGACCCTTGTGTCTCAGGGGAGATAATGCTGCTTCTATGCATCTGCTGAATGCACGTGGAGGCTGAGCCCGATTGGGAGAGTAACAAATCCATACACTTCATTCTGAAAGGAAAACCTGAGATATTTCCTGTGCGCTGGATAGATGTTTATATGAAATTAAGCATCCTTGAGATCGACTGTGGCAAACCAATTTCCCTGGCAGACCGAATGAATGAGAGCCCGACTGTGAGCATCTTGAATTTGTACTTCCTGAAGTGCTTGTTTAGAGCACGCAGGTCCAGTATCAGACGCAAACCCCCATCTTTCTTTAGAACTAGAAAATAACGGGAGTAATAGCCCCTCTGAGTTTCCCCCACTGGAACTCATCTTATAGCTCTTTTCTCTAGGAGGGAGGATATTTCTGCTTCTAACACCTGAGCTGAATCCCTGTTTGCTACAGATGCTATAACCCGATTGAAAGGAGGGGGTTTTACAGCGAACTGAAGCCTGTAACCCCTGGTTACAGTCGTGAGGACCCACGTGAGCCCGGATGTGACAGAATTTTTTTTATTTGCTGTGAACCCAGGGGCTGAAGTGATTTGTGACAATTCACTCGAGAACTTGTGCCTGAACTCATCTGACCACATACTTTCGGTGGCCGCATTCTCCGCAATTGAACTTGTGGGATCCCTTTGAGCAATCCACGAAACTTTGTGTGTTGAGGGGAAACTGAACTGGCCTGAACACAACCGTTTCTCCGCCCAAACTCCACATCCTCCGCTTCTTTGCGGGTGGGGGAACAGACGTGGTGGACTCGGGAGAGGACATTGCAGAAAACCCTAGGTGCTGTCCGTCCCTCCCCTGTGGAGATTATGGCCTAGGTATCCCTCTTCTTTTTGCTGAAAGGGTTAACGGACTTGGACTTTGCAGCTGCTACCATGATTGACTGCTTTCCTCGTAGTTTATCGTTCGGAGTACCGGTGGGGGGGCACTGCTGTGTGCTCTGGGGTTTTGCAGTTCTGGACGCATTATAAAACCTCCTGTTCTGCATCGGAGGAACAGGCCGAGGGGGAACAGGAGGGCGGGAAGCTCTTTTATGTAGCAGACAGATCAAACACTTCTCCTTTCTTCTTCTGGAGGTCGCCCCTCTGTCTCATCGCCGGGCCGAACAGCCCACTCGAGTCTACAGGAGTGTCGAGAAAATCCAATTTCTCCCTGTCCCCGATACTCGATAGATTTAACCACAGCGACCTCTCGCCCGCAATGGCTCATGGTTGAGCCCCTTTTGCTGAAGAAGGAACAGCGGAGAGAACCGGATCATCTTTGGAAGATGCAGCCACCCGAAGCCGCTGTTTTAGAACCCTGGGCGGCATTACATGACAGTGCGAGCAGCTTTCTGTATCTGCCAATGCAGCCTGCATGCGATACACATCAGGTGCGAATCCCGGCCCACGATCATGAAACCACATACCTTTCATGATCTCGGGCCGGGCCTCCAAATTTCCCAGATCTCAATGTGAGCTTCTTAAGGAAGTTTTGGACAACAGATCCGATCCATGGAGGCCCATGCAACTTGCAAGACTTGCAAGATCTGCTGCTAATATTTTGGTGCCAGAGACCACTGGACGCTCTGTTGGATTCCATGCCTCAAAGCATTAGAACTGTTTTGGCAGCACAAGGGGGATTTACAGTACATGATATCAGGCAGGTGGTTTTAAAGTTGTGGCTGATATATGTACAGTATACTGTATCTAAATATATGTTTATAATTTAATTGAAATAAATATTTACTATTTAAATTTTTATTTTTATTTTAAAATTCATAAATATTTAAAACTAAACTTCAAAAAAATGCATCAGTGTTTTATGTTACAGTGGGCTTCTCAAGCTTATTTATAACATATTTCTGACCACATAAGAAATATAAAAAGACATACTTGTTTTTCACATGGTAGATCCATAAATAAATGGTGAACTGTTTAATGTAAAAATAAAAACAAAACCAAATAAAAGGTCAATTTGTTTTTAACTTGAGTGTTGTTTGCTTCAACCTCATTGCTTTTCTGACTCTAGGGATTCAGTGACATTACAACAAGGCTCATAATAGCAACCCGAATAATACCACCAAGACAGTATATAAAAGACAGATAAAGAAACAAACAAAAAGAACAGATCAGAGTTTGATATCTTTGATGGAAATATTTTAACTGTAAGCAGCTCACAAAAGTCTTTTTAGTCTACTGCAGCATGCAAGGCTGCATTTTGATTTGAATTCTTATCCTAATTATAAGCTGAATGACATTTAATTAACAGGACTCTTAGTTATTTGAAAAAGTTACTGATGATTGTGAAATGAACATTTCAGAGTTTATCAACCGACAAGAATTTTTTGAGGAAACCTTTTTCAAAAACTTCATTGTGGTCTTATTTGGTATAATTATCAGTTTTATCAACAGTTCGCTGGTTTATACTTTCTTCAAGAATCCTGTCTTAGCTCAGGAGCCCCGCTATATCCTCTACATGCAGCTAATCATCAATGACATTATTACATTGTCTGTTTGTGTGGCTTTGTTTGTGTTTGTTTACTTACTGCCAAACATGACTGTTGGTGTCTGCTGCATTTTCATCTTCATTGGAAGCAGTGTCTACAGGAACACACCACTAAACCTGGCCGGCATGGCTATTGAGCGCTTTGTGGCCGTCTGCTATCCTCTACATCATGCACGGATATGCACCGTACAAAATACCAAAATTCTGATCAGCATCATCTGGCTGGTGGGAGCCATGCCTGCCGTGGTGGACCTGCTTGTGGTCTTAATTCTTCGTCCACTCTCCTTTTTCACTTCTAGCCGCAAATGTTACCACCAGAATGTGTTTGATTTTGAATACAATATAATAAGTCATGCTGTCTTTAACATTGGTTACATGTGCTTAGTGTGGGTGCTGCTCTTCTACACTTACTTCAAAGTGCTGTTTTCTGCTAAAGCAGCTGCTTCAGAACCAGCTCAAGCACAGAAGGCCAGGAGAACCATTTTACTACATGGGGTCCAGTTACTGCTCTGTACATTGTCCCTGTTTACAGCTGTCCTAGATGGGGCCTTAACGTCTTTCTTTCCTTACTACAGGTCTATAATCTACTTCTGCACCTTCCTTCTCACCAGCATTTTGCCACGTCTGTTGAGCCCACTCATATATGGCATGAGGGATCAAAAGTTTAAAAAATACGTGAAGAGTTCACTTATGTGTGGCTACAAGAGAGTCATTGACCCTTCTGATTAGCAAAACTGTCATGTTCTGGCTCCTGACAAAGCTGAGAATCTCAGTTTCACCCACACAATCAAAAAAATTGTAATGTTCAATCTGTAACCCCACCCTTTTTTTAAATTCTGTTTTGTATTTCAGCACAGACATGGAATAGATTATAAAGTGAACAATGTTCAAGCAGTGTTACCTCATATAAAATCTACAAATCATCAAATTGTAAAATGATATGAAATGTAAGATGATTCTCAAAATATTTCTTTCCATGTATAAACAGTGACACCAATACATTTTTAAATGGTGTGGCCAGAGAAACACAGTAAAAACTGTAGGGTGGCACACTAAAACATACACTTGGAAAAAGTAGTAACCTGCAATTGTCATTTCAAAGACCTATTTGTACTTGATCTAACGCATTACCATGACTTCTGTTTATGTAACTTGTCAAGTTGATACATTAAGATTGAATCATATTTTTAACTTACATGAAACCAGTTAATGTAGATGTTTTCACATAAAGCACATTATTAAGGTTATCAGAAAAAATGTAGTTGAATGTGTCCTATGATTGTAATTTCTGTGTACATACATCTACTGTATACTGTTTCTATACATGAAATGTTCTATGAAATGTCTATTTTAAATTCAAACCACATTTGATGCTTTAGCTCTGTGTAGTGAGAATATTTTTGTATTAAATTATGATAATTAACCCTAATGTTGTGTTCTGACTCACACAGGGTATAACAGCGTGCAACAATGAACACAGGCTTCATTGATCTAAGCTTATGTACCTCCGTTTTTGAATGAACATTCCCAAAATTATCCACAAATAATTTTTTTCCACTCTAAATCTGAAGGGCATATGCTCAAATTAATAATCATTCAGTTCCAATATAAAACCTGTGCTAAAAAACATTCAACAGATGCTCACATAGGAAAACAACTGAAAACAATGCACACAGAAACAAAACATTTTGTTGTGAATGGCCACTTATTCACAAAACACAGAAGTAGCTAATTTCTCAAAGTTACTGCTGGGCATTGAGTAATGGAAGGAAGCTGCCTGGTTTGATGGATCACATTTTCTTTTACATCAGATGGACGGACAGGCGTGTGTACATTGGTTACCTGTATAAGAGATGGCAAATGGGAAGAAGGCAGGCCGGGCAAAGAAGTATTATGATCTAGAAAATGTTCTGCTGGGAAACTCTGTCATATATGTGAACATAACACTGCAAAAATTGTTCAGGAATGGTTTGAAGAACAAAGTGCTCAAGATGTTGCCTTGGCCTCTAAATTTCCCAGATCACAATCCAATTAAGCATCTAAAGGAAGTACTGGACCAAAAAAATCAGATCCATCCCAGGCCCCACTACTTAACCGGCAAGACTTAATGTCTCAAGCCATTCGAGATATAAGTGATTTTTTTCTTCAGCAGAAACTTTGGTGCTTGGTGATTCATAAAATGTCAGCAGCTACCATCACAATGAGAAACAAATAAAGCATATTAGTGAACACAAAATTAATCTGTGGCTCCTGACAATATATAGAAGTCTTGTGAAGCAAAATGATCATCTGTGCAAGAAACTGCACATTATTTACAACATTTTTGACTTGGTATTATACAGTACTGTGTTCATTAAAGGAGAAGTCCACTTTCAGAACAACGATTTACAGATAATGTACTCACCCCCTTGTCATCCAAGATGTTCATGTCTTTCTTTCTTCAGCTGTAAAGAAATTATGTTTTTTTGAGGAAAACATTTCAGCATTTTTCTCCATATAGTGGACTTCTATGGTGCCCCGAGTTTGAACTTACAAAATGCAGTTTAAATAAAGCTTCAAACGATCCCAATTGCGGTGGTAAACGATCCCAGCCGAGGAAGAAGGGTCTTTTCTAGCGAAACGATCAGTTATTTCATAAAAATAATACAATTTATATACTTTTTAATCTCAAATGCTCATCTTGTCTTGCTCTCCCTGAACTCCAGGAGAGTTTTATTGCTGTTTTACCTTTTTTGTTAAGGGTGTTTGATCTTCTTTGCATGTTGACTTTGCATAGATTGGGCCGGTACTACTGCAGCAATGTAGGATGATTTTGAAATCATTTTTGAAGTTGAGGCATAAAATACGAGGGAGTTTTTCGACATACCCCAACTTGAGCCAGAATACACAGAGTTCAGGCAGAGCAAGACAAGATAAGCGTTTGAGATTAAAAACT
This sequence comes from Labeo catla, assembly GCA_012976165.1. Classification (NCBI taxonomy): domain Eukaryota; kingdom Metazoa; phylum Chordata; class Actinopteri; order Cypriniformes; family Cyprinidae; genus Labeo; species Labeo catla. The sequence goes on along the minus strand of VONZ01001614.1, from coordinate 10,309 downwards.
ATGGAAATTGTATTATTTTTTATGAAAATAACCGATCGTTTCACTAGATAAGACACTCCTTCTTCAGCTTGGATCGCTTACAACCGCATTTGGGATCGTTTGAAGTCGCATTTAAACAGCATTTTGGAAGTTCAAACTCGGGGCACCATAGCACACCAAACAGGAGGTTTTGTGTGTCTCCTAACACAGTCTCAAGAGCATGGAGGAGATACGAGGGGACTGGCTTTTACACAAGAAAAGCAGGACAGTGTCATACAAAGGCCACAACCTAGCAGCAGGGCTGGTATCTGCTCCTTTGTGCAAAGGGAAAAAGGAGGAGCAATGCCAGTGCCCTCCAAAATGACGTCCAGCAGGCTACTGGTGTGCTTTACTGTGTTTCTGCCAAAACCATCAGAAAAAAACTCCATAAGGTTGGCCATGAGGCCGCGATGTTGAGCTTTACAGTGCTGGGCTGAGCACCGTGCAGCTCGATAGGCATTTGTCAGTGAACATTTGTCCGCCATTGGCACCCCGTTCTGTTCACAGGGAAGAGCAGGTTGATACTGAACACATGTGACACACATGAAAAAGTCTGGAGATGCCATGGGAATGTTATGATGCCTGCAACATCACCCAGCAGAACTATTTTGACAGTGGGTTAGTGATGGTTTGGAGAGGAATATCCTGGCAGGGTTTCACATGCTAGCCAACGGTACCCTTACTGCTATTAGGTACTGAGATTAAATACTTAAAGCCATTGGCAGACCTTTCACTGGTGCAATGAGCCCTGGGTTTGACTGGCCATTACATTTTACAGACCTGAATCCTAACTGAGGACATTATCCAGAGCTCTCTGTCCAGGAGCTCACTAATGCCCTGATCCAGGTTTGTCAAGAAATGCCGCAGGACACCATCCACCATATCATCAGGAGCATGCCTAGGTGTTGTTAGGAGGCGCCATGCACACGGCAATGTTTTGATGAAATTCCTACACGTGTGATCAGCCTGTGACTGTCACGGTCGTGTGTAAGGAAGGCGCAATACGAAGGCGAAATACAACGAAAAGTCTTTAATATAATCTACAATAGGTAAATCCAGACATGAAGGGCAGGAAAACACACACCAACATAACACTGAGATCGGTCCCCAGACACTGAACTGAATACAACTTATATAGACAGGATAATGATACACAGACAGGTGTGGGAGATTAACTAATAATGACTTGATGAGGACAGGAACAGGAAGAACCAAATATGGACAACAGAGGAAGAAACCAACACAAACAGTCCAATGGCGTGTGACATTACTCCCCCTTTCCGGAAGGCGCGACCTTGCGCCGTAGAAAAAGGAAGGGATGGACACAGGAAGTCTGTACTGGTGGAGGCTTTGGCGGAGGACGGATACCCAGGAGGAGGACGAGCAACAGAGTCCAGGGCAGATCAGATGGAGGGAAGAGCCATGGAGGAGACAGAAGGGTCCAGGGCGGATCAGATGGAGGGAGGAGCCAGAAGGGATCCGGAGCAGGAGGAGCCAGTCGAGACCCAGGCCGCAGCCATGATGGTGGCCCATGTTGGAGCCGACAGAGGGAGGAGCAATGGTGGAGGAAGGGCTGACAACTCCAGGGGGCCGACTGACAGCGGTGGAGCCCGAGGTGGAGACGGAGAGTGACGACACCGAGGATCCGGAAGCCCAAAGCAGAACCCAATGCTCTGGCGACCGAGGTGGAGGCGGAGATCCGGAGGTCCGTGGCAGAGCCGGAGTGACAGAGGACTAAGGCGGAGCTGGAGTGAGGGAGGGAGGAGCCCAACAGACCCGGTGGGATGGAGCGACAAGGCGACGAGGGAGCTGGGAGCCGGGGTGGAGCCGCTGGGTCGGAGGGCCAAGGCGGAGTCCGGGACTCTGAGGCTGGAGGCGGAGACGAGGGATCCTCCAGCCATGGCACCAATGGCGCACAGATGGTGAGCTGAGGGTGACCAGAGTGGCTGCCAGGAGAGAGCGGTGGCAGAGCTGAAGCAGCAGTGCTGGTAGGAGGAGGCAGGAGAGGGAGCAGGCAGGAGAGGGAGGAGGCAGGAGAGGGAGCAGGCAGGAGAGGGAGCAGGCAAGAGAGGGAGAGTGGGTGGGAAATCCAGATAGTTCGACAGTTCAAAGCAGACAGATTGTTCAGGGCAGACAGGTAGTTCAGAGGATAGTGGAAGAAGAGGGGGCATGTCTTCATATACGTCCCCACAGAATCAATCAAGTCCTGTTCCACATAAATATTCTCATAGAAATTGACCAAGTTTTGTTCCAAATATAATAGTCCCAGGTCCAGTCTCAGCTCACCCTCGGCAGCGGTGCAGTGGGTGGGTCTTTCCATAGCCCCCTCATGCTCCACTGTAACATCCACCGTCGCAGGCGCTGTAGCCGGCTCTCGCACCTGGTCGGACAGGATAGGCTCAGGCTCCCTACATTAGGCAGACGTCATTGCAGCAGACAAGACGGCAAGCGTCGAGGAACTCCTCCACGTATTCCTCTAGATGCCGTCCATTTTGGAAAATGAAAACCGTATATCCATCCGAAATTGTGTTGCCCCTCCTTGGATCGCGTCCATCAACACCAAAACTGGCGGGTCCACCATTGGCACCCCGGTCTGTTCACAAAACAGTTTATGGGGGGGAAAAGGCACGGGGTAGAGTTTGCGGGTTGTCCTAGATATTGGGACAGGACTGCCCAATAGTGTTATCAGAGGCATTGACCTTCACCACGAAAGGCAGGTTGCCATTCTCAGGATGCCTGAGAATGGGGGCTGTGGTGAAATTATTCTTCAGGTTAGTGAATTCATGGGTGGCTTCATCATTCCACTTGAGCTTGGTGAGTTTACCTTTCAGCAGTAATGTCAAGGATGCAGCAATAAGGCTATAATTGCAGGTAAACGGTTGGTAGAAGTTGGCAAACCCAAGGAATTTCTGAAGGTCTTTGACAGAAAAGGAGATGGCTTTTTGGTGAAACAGTCCAATGTGGAGTTGCATGGGAAGAGTCTGTTAAGTGATGCCATCTCCGATGAGTTTATTTTTCACAGTGCTGATTTTCATGGGTGGAATGCATGGCTGAGTGGGAATGAGGTCTCAGTGGATGAGGTTCAGAGCAGCTCCTGAGGTGATCAATGCTGTGAAATTGAGAAAGGTGTTTTCAATAGCGATTCAGACAGGAAACATAAATGAAGGTTGTATTGGCGGTCTTTGGGGCTTTATGAGGACAAATGATGCTATGATGGCCCGTCTTTCCACAGTAGTAGCAGAGGTTGTGCCTGTGGCATCATACCCTCTCTTCCTTAGTGATATTAGCAAAACCAAGTTGCATGGGTTTATGATTGGACTGGATATTTGGATGGTTGGCACTTTCGGTATAAATAGACACATACTCACCTAACACCAGTTATAGCTTAAAATGAGCCTTTTGTTTAAATTGTTTATAAGTAAAAACTGCTCCAGTTACTAATGTAACCCTTGCTTCTCTGAGATAAGGGAACGCATATGGGGAAACTCCTCTTTACTCTGAAGCCTGACGTTCACATTCATGTAGCTGCACGAACAAATGGTGCTTCAACCCACCAAGAGGGGTGGAGCTGACTGCTATGTAAGTCAGCTCTGAGTGCCATTTCATTAGATTCTTTTGACTGATTGCGACAGTCATTAACTCGCATGCAGCCTTATAGCACAGCAGGTTACCCCATGCTCATTCCCTTATCTCAGGGAACCGAGTTTACCTTAGTAACTGGAGCGTTCCCTATTGAACGGTTTCTCCCGTCACATAGCTATGCATATGGGGAATGCATCCAATAGTACCCTGATATAAGCAAAAGCAGAACGAAGCTGCTCTGCAAGCCCAGTCCTGGAGCACCCATAATAAGGGCTCCTATACGCATGATCCAATTATGAGGCCCAAGCCACCAGCGGCCTGCGAAGCATGTGAAGAGCCGCTCTGAGTGCCGAAATAGGCCAGAGTGCTTCTTCTTTAAATTAAGCTGCTAGTTGGAGCATCTATTCAAGTAGCAACAGTATTTGACAGTTGAGAGAGTGTGGCGATATGGATGAAATCCATGCCAGTTTTTGCACTTTGCCGGCAAATTAGGCTGAAACAAAATGGCGGAAATGGTATAAAAAGCAAGGAAGAAACGGAAGTGGAAGGTGTGAGAGAAACAAGGACAAACGGAAGTGTAGGTGTGTGAGGGAAGCAAGGAAAACGGCGGGTGTGTGAGTAGGAACAAACGAAAGTCGAGGTGAGCGGAAGGAAGTACGTGAACGATACCTGAAAGCAAGTGGAACCAGGCGTGTGGATCTCTGTTGCACAGACCGGGTGTGTACGACGCCAGAAAACTCGGAAGAATTGGTGACGCATGATTGCCGGTTGCACGGTAAAATCCAGACTGGTTCGCCTACCGCAGGTACTGCCGTTCCTTTTCCTTTATTAATCGCCGCCAAAACTCCGAACATTCCTTTCCCAGCCTGGTTGTTGGTTGGCCGGCCAAACACTGCCTGTCCCACGCAGCCGAACTCCACACATACACATTGCACGAAAAACTCGCACGCACTCACTCACGTAACGCACACACTCAGTGAGTTTGTTTCTGGTGGAAATACTTTGTTTTTTTTTGTTTTGTTTTTTGTGTATGAAAAGTTTGAACGTTTAAGACTGAAGACGAGATGAATTTAAAGAGAAACTGGTTTGTTTGTTTTTTTTGCTGTTGTTCATTTTTGTGACAACAAGGACTTTTTTTCGTTTTTCTCTCCCTTCTCTTTTGGACTCTTGATCGTGTTACAGGTTGAATTGAGAAAGGGAAACCACGTGGATGTTTAAATTAGGTTTCCTCCATTCTTTCATTTTTTATTATTATTGTTTTTTGCTCATGCCTGGTTCTAATAACAACAGTTTGCACCTTAAAACGGAAAATTGTTGTGAATTGTTATTTCATTTTGTGTTTTTCTGTGTGTGTTAATGTGCATATGCAGATTTGTGTATCAGTGGCTTAATTTTGAGTGGTTCCAGGAATTGGAAAAAATATAATAATAGTAATGATTCTTTGACTTGGTAAGTTTTCCTTGTCTGGCGCCCAACGAATTAAGAATTTAACTATTTAATTCCCCTAAAATTTAACTTTGGATCAGCCACCGTTACAAGAGGTTTCGTGCATGACTGTTGATCAGGAAGTTAAACAAGAGACTTGGGTCACCTGCTAGATGGACTGCAGATAGGAGGTACGCCAGAGCAGCAGGGAGAACTAAGCAGTGGTGGAGGTAACGAATTACAACTACTCCCGTTACTGTAATTAGGTACATATTTGGGGTATTTGTACTTTCATGAGTATAATTTTAAGTCTGTAATTTTACTTGTACTTGAGTACAAATTAAGCTAAGTAATTTACTTTGTTATTTTTAAAATCACAATTCGTTATGGAGTACTGTAATTTGAATTAATATTTCAACCACTGACCGGCATTTCAGTAGCCAATAAAAATATCTCATCTTAAAGGACAAACGAAAAGCCTGGTACGTTATTTGAACCGAAAAACAAGTTCCGGCTCCTGCTGATTTACGTGAGCTGACCGTCATCGTACAGTCAAGAAGTTATTGATTGACACGTGGAGATTCAAGACAGCAATAATGAATCTGAAGAATGCAGAAATGATGAAGAAATAGCAGAGTATGAGTGCCCATGGCCACACCTGGAGGAGCTGTTCACCTATAGAAGGAGGAAAGGGGACAGTGTGCTGATGCAGTGTAAACAATGTCTGCCATCTGCTGTGATTTCGGCTTACAAGACTTCAGCCTCTAATCTAAAAAAAAAAAATTATGGTAAGAAGACATAACTCTATTTGTGTGATATTTTATTTATTTATTAATATGTTTAGGCACTAGGCAGTGTTGTTCTGTGGTTTCTGTTGGTTCAGTTCGCGCGATTAGGTTAATAGCAAAGTTTCTCCATAATTTGCAAGTGATTTTAATCCCTTCAAGCCGGCAAAGGCGTTGGCGCGTTTTGCTGCATTTTTTTTTTCTAATTAAATCGTCTTTTGATCATACAGATAAAAGAAAGGCATCATTTGAAACTGTAAAGAGTCTATTTTTATTTGTGTATATTTCTGTAGTCTTTATACTCACAATAGCACAACACTGTTGTTGTAAAATAATTGCGGCGCACTATTGATAAGATAATCATCACTAGAACATGTAAATCCATCATCATTGTAATACAGACTGTATTAATTAATTAATTCCTAATTTGTTTATATGTTCTTATTTCATTGCTTACTGTGTGCTTGTTTTAATATCTTATACATATATTAGTAAGGCATACTGTTTTTTTCCTTATTGTAAGTGTGATGTAATGAATGAAAAATATATATAGGCTGATAAACCTATAATTTAATTTGTATAATTTTTTTTTTTTTTCCAGAGGAAAGTTTATCTAAGATTGATCAGTACCATGACATCATAACGGCAGTATGTCGTCATCGGAAGCCCATGGCTAGCAAACTATCAGCAAGTAAGCAAGCCAAGTTACTAGATGTGATGTTAGCAGCTACAAGCAAATGTGTCCCTCAAGCAACTGTCAACAAGCTTGTCATCAGTTTCATATGTGAAAGTCTACAGCCATTTGCAGTGGTAGAACAGCCAGCTTTCAAAGAGCTGATTACAACTTTGCAACCGCAAGCTAAAGTCATCTCCAGATCCACTGTCCATGGCAGAATCTCCGATGCTGCTGATGACCTAAAGAAACGTCTCGGTTACGTATGGTAACCCTCGTTCCCTGATGGAGGGAACGGAGACGTTGTGTCGAGTAGTGTACGACACTAGGGGTCGCTCTTGAGAGCCCAAACACCTCTGACAGTTTTGAGAAAGGCCAATGAAAATTGGGTGTGCAGATTTGCATAGCTGACCACGCCCCGGACGTCCGGGTATAAATAGGGCAGCGTGGGCATCTGCTCACTCGTTCTGATCTGAGGAGCCGAGGGTCTCAACTCACTCAGAGGCGGTCCAGGAAGGTGGCACGGAAGACACAACGTCTCCGTTCCCTCCATCAGGGAACGAGGGTTACCATAAGTAACCGAGACGTTCCCTATCTGTCGTACACTCCGAGTTGTGTCGAGTAGTGTACGACACTAGGGGTCCCCGTAGAAAACCGCCACCTTACTGGCCGCGTCACGAGTGATAAGCGCAGAAGTAACAGGCAACGTGTTAACGAAGTGCAGCTCACCTCCTCCGTGACCATCCAACGCCCAAGACTGACCTGTACCAGGGTTCTGCAGCCGGGCCTTCCTCAGTAGAGCGGCCGAGTGTCTTGCGAGCGTTGGGAAAGCGCCTCCTCCCCGAAGGAAAAACGGCGCTACGGAGTTCACAACCTGCCCAACAGGGGGGGTACAAGTGACAACATTAAACATGGGGCTGAGGTGGGACTCACACCGGGGGAGACCACCAGACTCAGACCCTAGAGACAAACCAGTCCTCAGGGGAAACACCGCACTACAGGAGTTATAGGTGGGGATACACACATGGGGCCACATAAGGAGCCACTACATATGGGGCACAATTCAATCAGAACAAAGGTGACCATACCTTGTGACCGAATTCGTAGCTAGTCCCTCCGCAAAACTCTGCCACGTCCAGAGGTGCCAATGATGGAGATGGTGTCCAGGGTTCACGCTAGGAAACCTACTGAAACTCAGAAGCGTAATCACCGTTAGGGGAAGAGCTTTAAAGCAAGCTCTACACCAACCAGAGAACTGAGTCAAGAGCTGGTATTCAAGACTCTAGCTGACACTGGCTCCATGCGTAAATTGTAAAATCTGGCAAATGTGTTAGGTGTAGCCCAACCTGCAGCTCTACAGATGTCTGTTAATGAGGCCCCATTTGCCAGGGCTGCCGAGGCAGCGCCGCCCCTAGTCGAGTGGGCTCTTACCTCCAGAGGGCAGGGTAGGCCTCTGGCCTGGTAGGCCACCCGAATTGCGTCCACCAGCCAGTGGGAGATCCTCTGTTTGGAGACAGCCTTCCCCTTCTGCTGTCCCCCATAACAGACGAAGAGCTGTTCAGAACGTCTGAAGGGCTGAGTGCGTTCCAAGTAGATGCGCAGGGCACGGACTGGGCATAACAAGGTCAGGGTGGGGTCATCTTCCTGGGAAGAGATAGCTTGCAAAGTCACCACCTGGTCTCTGAAGGGAGTGGTGGGGACTTTGGGCACGTATCCAGGCCGGGGTCTCAGGACGACGTGAGAAGCCGCTGGTCCGAATTCCAGGCACGAACTGTTGATGGAGAGGGCTTGGAGGTCTCCCACTCTCTTTACCGAGGCGAGCGCAGTCAGGAGAGCCGTCTTTAGGGAGAGAGCATCGAGTTTGACTGACTGAAGAGGCTCGAAGGGACCCTGCTGTAGGCCCCCGAGAACCACAGCAAGGTCCCAAGAGGGGATAAGATGTGGCCGAGGAGGGTTCAGTCTCCGGGCTCCTCTCAGAAACCTGATTACCAAATCGTGTTTTCCCACCGACCAGCCACCCACCAGGTCATGATTAGCCGATATAGCGGCCACATGAACCTTAAGTGTCGAGGCAGATAGGTGCCTGTCCAGGCCCTCCTGGAGGAAGGATAACACTGATTCGATGCCGCAACTCCGTGGGTCCCTCAGCCGAGCAGAACACCAGTTCACAAACACGCGCCATTTAGAGTCATACAGCCGCCTGGTAGAGGGAGCTCTTGCCTGAATGAGTGTGTTCACCACTGATGGTGGGAGATCTCTGAAGTCCTCCTGGTCGCGTCCAGGGGCCACAGGTGGAGGTTCCAGAGATCGGGGCGCGGGTGCCAAATTGTGCCCTTCCCCTGGGAAAGGAGGTCCTTCCTCAGGGGAATGTGCCAGGGAGGAGCTGACGCCAGGAGAACCAGGTCCGAGAACCAGGTTCTGTTGGGCCAGAAGGGGGCTACCAAGAGGACCTGCTCCTTGTCCTCCCTGACTTTGCACAAAGTTTGTGCGATCAGACTCACCGGGGGAAACGCATACTTGAGCCGGTCCTTCGGCCAACTGTGTGCCAGTGCATCTATACCGAGGGTAGCCTCGGTCAGCCCGTACCACAACTGGCAGTGGGTGGATTCCGGTGAGGCGAAGAGATCCACTTGCGCCTGGCCGAATCGATCCCAAATCAGTTGAAACGACTGAGGGTGGAGCCTCCACTCGCCTCCGAGCGAAACCTGTCGTGACAGAGAATCGGCCACTCGATTGGCATCGCCCGGAATGTGAGTGGCCCGTAAGGACCTGAGTCTGTGTTGGCTCCAGAGCAGGAGGTGGCGGGCTAGTTGTGACATGCGAAAGGAACTTACACCGCCCTGGTGGTTGATGTAGGCTACTGTCGCCATGTTGTCCGACCTGACCAACACGTGCTTGTTCTGAATCATAGGCCAGAACCTCCTCAGAGCTAGAAGCACTGCCAACAACTCCAGACAATTGATGTGCCAATGCAGCCGGGGGTCTGCCCAGACCCCGGAAGCTGCCTGCCCGTTGCAGGTGGCACCCCAGCCTGTTCTGGAAGCGTCCGTGGTGACAACGACGCGTCTGGACACCTGTTCCAAGGGCACTCCTGACCGAAGGAACACGATGTCCGTCCAAGGGCTGAGTGTCTGGCTGCACGATGGTGTGATGTTCACACGGAACGTGCCGTGGTGCCACGCCCTCCTGGGGACTCGGGTACGGAGCCAATGCTGCAGCGGTCTCATGTGCATCAAACCCAACGGCGTGACCGCGGCTGAGGATGCCATATGCCCTAGGAGCCTCTGAACCTGTTTTAGGGGGACCGCTGAGCCGCACCTGAGCGTTGCCACGCATCTCAGAACTGACTGTGCACGCTCCGGGGAGAGACGGGCAGACATGCCGACCGAGTCCAGTTCTACACCGAGAAAAGAGATCCTCTGCGCCGGGGAGAGTTTGCTCTTTTCCCAGTTGACCCGAAGCCCCAAGCGAGCCAAATGGTTGATAACCATGTCCCTGTGTACGCAAACCGTATCCAACGAGTGAGCCAGGATCAGCCAGTCGTCGAGATAGTTGAGAATGCGAATGCCCATTTCCCTGAGGGGGGAAAGGGCAGCCTCTGCTACCTTCGTAAAGACGCAGGGCGACAGGGAGAGGCCGAAGGGGAGAACCTTGTACTGATATGCCCGTCCTTCGAAGGCAAACCGTAGAAACGGCCTGTGTCTTGGAAGGATCGAGACATGAAAGTACGCGTCTTTCAGGTCTATCGCCACAAACCAATCCTGGAACCTGACGGACGTAAGAATGTGCTTGAGGGTCAGCATTTTGAACGGGAGCTTGAGTAGGG